>JAABKJ010006559.1:0-21837 GCA_011634705.1 Andricus grossulariae
GTGATGAGAATGTGTTCGTTAAAGCCAGAGGAGCTTTAACAAAAGAGAAGTCACAATCACCAAATTACAGTTGTCGACAATTTGACGTTTAATTTTAAAAGGTCTGGGCGCAAATGTGGGGGAAATGCAAAGACCGAGCGCGTAGCGCGTGGTAAACATACCATCGAGCGCGAAGCGCGAGATAAATATATTATCGAGCGCAAAGCGCGAGAACCAACGGTCGCTCGCCCTAGGCGCGCTTAAACTTGCGAGCGAAGCGAGCCGCGCTTGAAGCGCGTGATGAGAATGTGCCCGCGCGGCGGGCAGATTTTTTTTTAATCAGAAAAAGTCATAAAAATAAATTGTCAGTCTTTTGTATTACTACTAATAACTTTATATGGAATTTTCAAATCTTGAAATAGAGTGGTCTGAAAAATTTTCAAAACATGCTCACTTATTGTATTTTCATCCCAAATGGCTGGCTAACGCACTTGACCTTCAATTTGAAACACTTAACGAGTATACCAAAGGCCAATCCAATCTGGTAATTTTTTCGAAAGTTGACGTGCTCACAATCTGAAAATCTGCAGACACAATTTTAAAAACTTGTTTTTAGGATTCAGGGGGTCTCAAAACGTGGAGATTTAACAAAAACGGGGATAGGGGGTCAAATTTTACACAAATTTAATACCTTCTCATTATAGGATGAGAATACAAAAACAATGTTGTTATCAGGCATTTTATTGCAACTTGTGTCATTTTCCCATAAATTTAATTTGTTTATATTCAATGTTATTTTTTACGATTTAAGCCAAAAATATGCATCCTAGCGTAAAGTGGTATTAAGAAAATTTGTGAATGTTATTTAGGTGAATAATTTTCTTAGATAAAATGTTATTGTGGCGTGTATCGTTTTTCCAAAAAGTTATTTCTTTTATTTTAAATGTATTTTCATAACAAAAGTTTATAACAAATTTTTAGATCTTTTTTTGGTTGAACAAATTTTGTCTATTCACCTTTTCCCTACCTTGCATCGTTTTTAAATTTTGTTTAAAAATTGTTAAGGTTATTTTGCACGATTGAAACAAAAATTATGCATCCTATCAAAAAGTGATTATTAAAAAATGTGTAGCTCTTTTCTGAGTAAACAACTTTTGTCTATTAATTTTGTTTCGTTGTTTGTGTCATTAATCCACGAATTTAATTGATTTTATTTTGAAGTAAGTTTTTTACAAATGAAACAAAAACTACGCATGCCATCAAAAAGTGATTCATGACAAATTTTCAGATCTTTTTTGATTGCTTAATTTTTTCTATTCATCTTCTTTCGTATCTTGTATAGTTTGACCGCAAAATGCAATCTTTGATTTTTCATTATTTTTTTGTGCGATAAAAATGGGAATTTTTTATTTTTCAAGAAAATTACAATAAAGTCTTATAAGAATATTGAAGGGTGTTTCAAAAGAAACATTTTTCTTCTCTAGACTTTTTTTTCATATCGTGCGTTTTTGGTCTTAAAATGTTAATTTTCGTTTGTTTTTTTGAATTTTGTAAATGCTGTAACTCCGGTAATTTTTTTTCTATAAAAAAAGTCATAAAAATATTTTGTGTAGGGTTTTATTCTCTCGGGGGGGGGGGGGGGGTGCTAAACCTCACTACGCTTTATCCCAGTTTCTTTCTTATTCACTGTGCCGCCTCATCTACTTCCCGCACTAGCATCACAACATACTAGTTTAACAATGCCCATTTTTCAGCTTGAGATAACTTTAGTACATCCTTAAGCTAATCCTATTTTTATTTAAAACGGAAAAAATGTTTAGTCACCAAGAATTGTGATGTTAAATTTTTTAATACACTAACCCTTTAAAATTTCAGTTATTTAGGCAAATTTAAATTGATTGAAAATTGAACATTTCCAAATTTTCAATGCTAATTTTCCAAATTTAACCATTTTAATTGTGGTTGCGAAGCAAAACTTATGAAAGGGAAATATTGAAAACTTAGCATTCAATAGGAAATTTCAGCACTCTAAAATTGTAACCATTCAAAATACAAGAAATTATTTAATTACTGAGGTATTAATTTGAGATGATATAACTTTTCTCTATTTTCATTTTGAACAACACAATTATTAACTTTCTAATTTTTTCAAAATATTTCAGATTTATGATATGACATTGCAAATTAACAATGAAAATAAAATAATACAAAATGAAGTTGCTGTATGATTCCACTATTTGAAATTGCACAATTTAAAGCACTTCAATTCGAAATTTGTTTAGAGTTAAGTTTGAAATGTTCAATATTTTGGAACATTTTTAAACAAAAAATAATTCAATTTTCAATCCTCAGTTCTAAAATCATCTCATTTTTAAGAACTGAAATTGAGACATTACGGTCTTAATTTCTCATTGTTTTGAATTTATTCTGGAGGGATTTTACTATCAAGTCTTTCAATTTGATATCTTAAAAGACCAGACAATTAAGAATATTTCAATCTCAAATGATCAAATTCAAAACTGACTAAAATGAAAAAATAAACGATGAAGATTTGAATATAAAATTATTACGTTTAAAACTGCCTATTAAGGCTTTTAACGTAAAATTTTGCAATTTTAAACAATTTTATAGGGAAATTGTTCTCAGATTTGAATATTTGCATTTGGCACTACAACATTGTGAAACTCAAAATTTGAAACCTTAAAAAATTATTATAATTAATTAATTAGAGAATCATATCATGTAGTAGCAAGTGACAGTCAAAGTGATTGGATAGATTTTTCAACTAAAAAATCTGATTTCTGTTGAAAACAACATTTCTGTCATGTTCACCGTTTGAAATTTAAGAATTTGAAATATTGTGAACCTTTAGAGTTAAATTATTCTAAAAACTTTAAAAATTATGTGCTTTCTAATTGGAATGTTTCAAGCTTCGTTAAAAAATTGAAGCATTCTAAACTAGGATTTCGAAACTAATTCGTTAAAAATAATTTGTTTCAAATTGTGCATTACGATATTCAAAATTCAGTTATTTTAATCTAAAGCGTAAAATTGATAAATTGAAAATGAATGATAAAGCATTTTCATATGAGAAGAACAACTTCACAAGCGGAAACATAGGAGCTTCAATGTGGACAAAGTGGTTCACTTAACTATTTATCGTTTTGTCATTAGATAATAATAAATATTCCAATATATATTTGAATTGTAATGAAACGGTTCCTGGAAAAAATTTTATTCGTATTTTTGGATATTATTTAAAAGAGGAATAAAATCGTTACCAATAAAAAGTTTTGGTGACATCTCATAAGGTGGTTTCTTGAAAATATGCCTGTAGTATCTTCGAGTAGAAATGTCGCTGTTTTTTGTTGGAAAGGGTTTAACCTGTTCCACAGACATTTTAGGGGTAAAAATGCTCATTGTTGATATGACTGCTCGACGAATACTTTCTGGATATTGAAGAAGCAAAATGTAATCTGGTTGTATCAAACCATCTAATTCCTTATAAGGAGAAATCGATTGAAGCAAAACATCTGGTCTTGGTACTTTTGTTTTGTCCGATGCTTTAACTTTTCGTGTTGCTGGTTCCCACCTTAGGAACATTATTTCTTTATTTTATTTTTTGAAATAAATTTATTTCATGACAAAAATTTTGTTTAAATGTTTGGCAGTACCAACTTTAGGTCCCAAAATGCGATGGTTCCATCCTCGCTTGCAGTTAAGAATTGGCAGCTTAAATCTTTAGGATCTGTTTCTTCTGGAAAATTAATAATCCTGCCATCTTTTCCTACTTTATTGTAGGCTGGCATCCATGCAATTTGTGTAATTCGCCCTTTTTGACTACTTGGCAATGAGGACATGGCTGTGATATCAACGGCCGAGACACCAATCGTATCACGCATCCAGGCCGTTAGGCTTTTCATTGCAATTCTATATTTAATTTGAGCAGTAGTATGCACTACTACAGCCTCCATTTTTTCTATCTTTCCAGGAATATGCCAAATGGTGATCTAAAATGATTTAATAGTATAATTTTTTTTTGATAAGGGGCCGCTCAAAAACTACGTCACACTGCCAGATATGCTAAATATTATTGCACAAAGTCACTGAGAATCCTTAATCAAAAAAAAATCTGTGCAAGAATCAGCCTCTAAGAACTCAAAATTTCATAAATTCATAGTTTATAGTTAAATTACAATCGACTGTTAAGTTTTGTTCATATAAAGTATATCATTAATATAAAAGTAATCAATTTAATAATTCAAATATTTGTATAAGTACAAAATAAAATAGCTTTCAATTTTAGTTTTTAGTTCACAAATTTGAATTCTAAACAAAAAATTCGATTAAAAAAATTAATTTTGAAATAACGCACGCTTTTGTTTACGACTGTGTCAGAATAACATTTTAAAATTGTATGAAATTCAAATATACTAAGAACTTACGTTTACATGTTCATTTTTTATTGAAAAATCTGAATTGAGTGAATAGCATTACAAAATGACAATTAAAAATTTTACTTGTATTTTGGCAACTATATTCAGAAATTTTTCTCTTCCCTTCATTTACGACAACATATTTCAAGTTAATAGTTGAGAGTTCATCGCCTTTAGTTAAAAATTGTACTATTTGGTTGAAGATTCAACTATTTCGCACAGAGTTCATTCCTTTTTTTTTTGTTAAAAATTAATTTTTTAATTGAGTATTTATCTATTCCATTATTGGTTTGAAATATATCGTTTTCAGTTGACAATTCAACAATTTGATTAAAAATTTATGTATGCTGTTGTAAATTCGTCTTTTTATTTGTATAAAATTAATCTTCTGGATTGGAAGTTTAACCACTTGGTTGAGAATTTATTTATTGTGTTAAAAATGTGTTATTTTTTTTTTCAAAGATTCATATTATTCGGTTAAAAATTCAACTGTATTGTAGAAAATTCGTCTTTTTGGTCTAAAAATTCTATTATTTTTGTATAAAAATTAACTGTTTGGTTGAAAATTAACTTTTTAGTTGAAAATTCAACTGTTTTTAAGAAAATTCGCCATTTCAGTTTGAAAATTTAACTAATTGGTTGAAATTTATTTTTCTTTCTGGGTTAAAAAATCCTTCCTGGTAGAAAATTCAACTCTTTGGCTGAAAAATCGTCTTTTTGGTTTGAAATTTCACCTCTTTTGACAGAAAATTAATATTTTACGGTTAAAAATGCAATTGTTTGTTACAAATTAAACTCTATTGGTTGAGAATTTAATTATTTCGTTAAAAATGCTAATATTTGGTTGAAGATTCTACAATTTCGTTAAAAATATATGCATTTTATTGTAAATTCGTACTTTTTGGTAGAGAATTTTTTTTATTGAAAATTTAATTACTTGGTTGAAAATTAAACTACTTTGTTATCAATTATTTTTATTAGTTAAAAATCAATCTATTTGGATAAGAATTCGTCTATTTTGAAAAATCCGTATTTTATTTTGGTTGAAAATAGATCCATTTTATGCATGAGAATTTAAAAATTCCAATATTGCTTTAACATTTATCGTTTTTAGTTGAAAATTTAACAATTCGGTTGAAAATTGATGTGTTTTGTTGTACATTCGTCTTTTTATTCGTAAAAAATTAATATTCTTGATTGAAAATTCAACTGCTTGGCTGAAAGTTGAGCTGCTATGTTGAAAATTAATTTTATTTGTTAAAAAATCGTCTCGTTGTTTGAGAACCTAAATATTTTAGTGAAAATTAGTTTTTTTTGTTGGTTGGAAAACTATTTTTTTAACTGCGAATGCAACTATTCTATTTTTGTTGAAAACTGATCGTTTCGAATTGAAAATTCAACTATTTGGTACAAAAATACCTTTTTTGTTAACAATTAATATTTTTCGGTTTAAAATTCAAGTGTTTTCTATAAAATTAGTCTTTTTGGCCTAAGAATTCAACTCTTCTGTTGAAAATTCGTCTTTCTCATTTAAAAATTCTATTATTTTTGTATAAAATTTAACTATTTGGTTGAAAATTCATATTTTTGAGTTGAAAATTTAACTGTTTACAAGCAAATTTGCCACTTTGGTTTGAAAATTCAACTATTTGGTTCAAATTTATTTTTCTCTCTCAACTGAAAAATCTTTCCTGCTGAATTCATCTTTTTGGTTTGGAAATTCATTTTTTTTATAGAAATCGAATCTTTTTTGGTTAGAAATGCAAGTTTTTGGTTAAAAATTAATCTGCATTGGTTAAGGATTCAAATACTTTGTTCAAAATTTTACTACTTGGTCGAAAATTCAACTATTTTTTTAAAATGAAAATTGTTTTATCTGAAAATATAACTATTCTATTTTTCGTTCAAACTTTATCGTTTTTATTTGAAATCTCTTTGGTTGAGGATTTAACTATTTTGTTGAAAATTTGTTCAGTTTGGGTTGAAAATTCAACTGTTTTGTAAAAAAATGGTCTTTTTGGTTGAAAATTCAACTGCTTTCAAGAGAATTTGCCTTTCTGGTTTGAAAATTCAACTATCTGGTTGAAATTTATTCTTTACTCCTGATTCAAAAATCTTTTCTTCTGAATAATTGAACTTTTTTACTAAAAATACATTTTTGTTTTTCGTTTAAAAATGTGTGGCTTTGGAAAGAAATTAGATGGCTTATGGTTAAAAATGAAACTGTTTGAGTGAAACTTATCATGTATTGGTTGAGGATTGAACTAATTTGTTAAAAATTCTTATTTTTTAATGAATTCCACGTTTTTTGATTTAAAATAAGAATATTTTTTTTGTTGAAATATCAACTATAACATTTTTTGTTAAGAATTTGTTCTTCTTGGTTAAATTCAACTGTTTTTGACATAAAATTAAAATATTTTCTTGGTGGAAATATAAACTATTATATTGTTCGTTGAGAATTATTATTCTTGTTTGTTTGAAATGTTAACTGTTCAAATATGTTGTTTCAAATTTAATTATTTTGTTAACAATTCGACTATTTTTTTAAAATGTTATCTTTTTTGTTCGGTAATTCAACTGGTTTGATGAAAATTCGTCTTTTTGGATTGAAAATTCATTTTATTTGGATGGCAAATTTATCTTTTTTGGTAGAAAAATTCTTGATTTAAAACCATGGTATGTTTTGTGTTTTATTCAAGGTATTTGTGAAATTGAATCAAAGGAAAAATTTTTAATTGAAAAGGGGGGAGTTGTATTTGTGAGAAAGTTTTTAAAATAGCGTATAATAGCTTTTGAACGACCCCTACATTTAAAAGGCGGAAATGAAAAAAATTGTATTATTCAATAAAAAAATCTTGTCCCGTAATAAATTACCCCGAAATAAGTCAAATTTCGATACAACTTCTGTTTATTTTTTTGTTGTTTGAAGTGCGAATTAAAAGAATGGCAATTTTGTCCCAGAATTACCCCAGTCGGGGTAATTCTAAGAGAAAGAATTAATTTCTTTTATTATATATTTATAGATTCGAAAAGTTGACTTGTTTTCAGAATTGCAAATTACCTGTCCATTAGAACAACCTCCTATAATAACATTTTCATTGTAAGGACAGAATGAGACTACTGTAACTTCTCTTGGCGATTCGAGAACTAATTTTGGGGCGAGGCAATCGTTGAATGACCATACTAGAGTTTTGTTATTTCCTTTACTTGATCTTTGTATCTAGAAGAAGAAAATATTCATAAAATTATTTACAAATTTTTAAATTATAATTTAGGTTTCGGTTTTACATAGGACTACGAAAATTGTTTTCTTTATTTCATCCAAAATGTAGGTGGCTGTACTACACATTATGTTAAATTTAAATTTGATTGTCGATAATTGAAAAAAGTGGAGATATAGATTTTTGAATATATTTTACACATGCTCACGGATCACACATATTTGAATTTTTAATTAAATTCACAAATTGTTCAATTTCTGAACGTTTATTATCGAAAAAGTTTGTCGAACTTTTTAATTATTCTGTCAAAACGAATATCGAATCTCACATCAAAATCTGTTGAACAGATTTCAAATTTTAGTTACTTTATTGCTGAAAAATGTATTTTCCATATAAATTGTTTTTGTTCAATGTAGGTAGGAAGATTGGAATTTAGTGATGGAAATGTTTCCATTTAAAATATTTTCTTTCAAGTTCTTGATGTTGCAATTTCAAATATTTTAATTTTTTCAACGTTCAAAGTAGGGAAATTTAGAATCGAAAAATCTCTTCTATAAAAATTCATCATATTGTCCACATGAATTGAGATATCAAGTTCAAAATTTTGTGAATTAAAAGAAAGGCACTAATGAACGTTTTTGTGGTCCCACATTTTGTAAATTATTAAAAAAACTTTATTTGTGGATAATTTTTTGTAATTCCAGAAATGTAGGACCGGATCACATGGTCTTAATCAGAATTGTCAGAGATCAAACTCTAAATATCTTCGTTTCTATAGTACGTATACGAAAAAATGTTTACCTAGATTTGTAGATATTTTCGATACGAATATATTAGTACCTTGTACATTGTTTTTTATGTATTTTATTTATTGTTATTATTATTTTTTGAATGAATAAAAATGTAATGAATAAATCTAAAAACAATTTATATGGTGCTAATGAATTCGTATCGACAATATCTACAAGTATACTATCTTCACAACACCATTAAATTTCTCATACGAAATTTGTTTAAAATTGGCCTAAACCTTTTTTTGTAAACACGAAATACCTCGATGACGGAGTGCAAGTTTTCATCCGATTAGATTACCTTTTTTTAGTGATTTTCTTTCTTTCAAAAAGTGGTAAGAATTTTCGCAAGCATTTTTCAAACTTGTCGATTTTTGGACTATTTTAGAACGCACCTATACTACCGTCCTGATGAAGAAACTATACAACTGCATTTTGATCAAAAATACGTTTTTTATATCATTGGATTTATTGTGAAATTACGAATTTAACTATGCTAATCATGATTAAAAATTGTGATTAAATCTTGAGGTAATTAATGCTTGATTAGCTTATCTAGAGCGATTTTCTAGAATTCCTTATAAAGAAACAATACATCAATCGAAAATATTTTTTTGAAAACCCAAAATTCTATTTTCAAGCAAAACTATACGAGATATGAAAAAAATGTCTGAAAGCAAAATTGTTTGTATCAAAAAGATCAACAAATTCTGTTGAAATCTTTTTTCTATAAGACGCATATTTTTGTTTTATTCGTAAAAAATGTTATTAAAAATAAAAAATTCCATTTTGCGGTCAGAGTATGCAAAACAAGAAAAAAAAATTAAGAGACAGAAATTATTTATATGACAAACTTCTACAGATTTGTTGTTAATTATTTTTTGACTAGACGCCCAGTTTTTGTTTTAATCGTAAAAAGTAACATTGAAAATCTATATTTTTTTTTTTTTTGAAAAACGACACGAAATACAAAGAAATTGAATAGAAAAAAGTTGTTTTCCCAAATTTTTCGTTGATCATTTTTTGTTAGGACGGTAATTTTTGTTATGTTCATAAAAAATAACATTAAAAATAAAAGAATTTAATTTTTGAAAAAACGACACAAAATACGAAAAAAATAATAGATAATAGTCATTTGTCCAAAAAAGGTCTATAAATTTGTAATTTATGATTTTTTTATAGGATGCGCAGTTTTTGTTTTAATCGTAAAAAATAACACTAGAGAAACATTAAAATTTTTTGAAAAATGACACAAGATACAAAAAAAGATTAACAGACAAAAATTGTTCACCAAAAAAAGATCAAAAATTTTTTCACAAATTATTTTTTGATAGAGCGCGTGCTTTTTAGTTTAGTCGTAAAAAAAACATTACAAAAATTACAATTTTTGAAAGAACACGCAAGGTTCCAACTGAACAAATAAATAGAAAGAAGTTCGTAAAAACTAGATCGACAAATATGTTATAAATTAGTTTTCGATATGACGTGTAGGCTTCATTTTAAACGTAAAAAATAACAGTAAAATAAGAAATAATTTTTGCTTAGAAAAACGACACAAGCTGTAATAAAATGTTAATCAAAAAAATTGATCGCCTAAATCATATCTGCAAATTTTCTTTGAACATTTTTTTTCATAGAATGCGTGTTTTTTTAAATTATAAGAACAATATAATGAAAATGCGTCTATTTCAATATCAATTCACATTATAAATCGTACTAATAATTATACATTTATTGAAATGATACATTTTATAGGGTAGCTGTGAATAAAGATTAATGTCAATGATATTATAAAAGTTGCTATTTTTTAAAATAATTCCTAAGCTCTTCATTTTAAAATTCGGAGAAAATTTCACAAGCTTTTGAAACATTTACTGGAATAATTTTGTTGCAAATGAAGATAAGAAAAAGCCTGTCCTCGAGCCTTATTTCAATTTTTTTTTCTTCATGTAGAATTTCTTCTTTAGAAATAGAATTTGTGAACTAGAAAATAAAACTCAAACCCATTTGAACAGTTGAGCGAAGTTAACTGGTTTTAATAAGCAATTCATAATTTTACAAAAGAGTGCACAACTCTTTTATTTTATTTTGTATTTATACAAAGATTTGAATGATCAAACTGATTACTTTTGCATTATTTATATATTTTGAATTTTTATATAAAAGTATTTTTTATCTAAAATAATAGGATAGCAAAGTAAGGGAAATATTTTCGATGATTGATGAAAGTTAATATCTTAACGACAGAATTAATATAAAATATTTTTGTATAGACAATCAAACCGTTGCATTTTTGTTCTAAAATACCAATTTCGGACAAAAATACTAACATAATTGCTCAAATATTGTAAAATTGTTTTGAAATCTCATAATTTGTTATTAACAATAGCAATTTTAAATTAAACACATTAGTAGAACATAACAAATTATTCAAGAGGGTAAATCTTCTTTTAAACTTAATGTTTTCTGTTTAAAATAACCAATTTCCGGTGAAAAACGTTAACATAACTTCAAATTGTTCAAAAATTGTAAATCTTTCAAATGTAATTTCCTGAACTAAAAATATCAATTTCGGACAAGTAAGACTAACACAATCTAAACTTGTCAAATTTTTCCCAATTTTTTTCAAATAATAACGGTTTTTGTTTGAAAATTCCAATTTCAAGTGAAACACACGAACATATCCCTAAAGTTGGTAGGAAATTGTGAATATTCTTGGAAGTCTAATAATTTCTTATTAAAAATTCCAATAATTGTCTGCGAAAAACCATTAAAGTTACAGAAAATTGTTCAGAATTGTAAATCTTCTTCGAATTCTAATGATTTTTGTTAAAAATAATCAATTTCCTTTAAAAAATGTTAATATAACCTGAAACTGTTCAAAAATTGCAAATCTTGTTTGAACTATGATGATTTTTGCTTTAAAATACCCAATTTTCACATAAAGCGACAGCATAACCTAAAATTCTTCAAATTTATGAATCTACTTTAAAATCGTTTTCTTTTATTTTAAAAAATACAAATTACCGACAAAAAAAACATAATACAAAATTGTTAGAAAGTTCTAAATATTGCTCGAATTATAATGAGTTTTGACTTAAAATACTAATTTTCGATGTAAAACGCTAACATACCCTAAAATCGTTTAAAAATTATGATCCTTTAAAATCTAAACAAAACCGAAAAACGTTCATTGTTGAAAAAGTTTAAATCATTGCAATTTGATAATTATTGAATAAAAGTACTCAAAACCTAACATAACCCAAAATTGTTAAAAATTGTGAATCTTGATGATGATCTTTGTTAAAAAGTGCTAATATCCCGGGAAAAATCTAACACAGCATAACATTGGTAGAAAATTTTAAATCTGTGTTTAAACTTTCTGTTTTTATACTGAAATTATTTGAAAAAATACTAATATTAAGCAAAAAGCATTATCAAAAAACATTTGTAATATTTATAATGATGTATTAGATAATTTAAAAGTTTTAATGTAATCTCAAAAGTGTATTAAAAAGCACAAATGTGTCTTAAATCGCATCAGGTTTTCAACAACAGTGATTGCGAGATTTCCGAAACATATCGTTATACAACCTTTTTTACATTGACAATTATAAATTTCATCATAAATTCATTATTCATGAATTATTGGAAAATTGTAGATGTTAACCCTGGTGAAAGTTTCCGGTAGAAAAAATGCTATCCTTTTGTATACGTTTCATTCCGGAATTTGTTTCCCAACCAAAGTCGGGCCAAAGATTCCTATCCGAATGAGTCCGAGGTCGAACTAAGGATTTCTATCCGATTTAATGTTATCTAATCCGAAGTTGAAACAAGGATGTCAATCCGACTGATTTCGACCTACTTCAAGGTCAAACCAAGATATCTATTCGACTAAATCTGACCCATTCTGGTTTTTAACCAGGATTCGTATTCGATATAATTCGAAATAAGAATGACAATCCGATTCAATCCGATCTAATCCGGTTTCAGAACCGTGATGCGAAACAGACTGAATCCGACCTAATCCTAAGTGAAACCCAAGATTTTTATCCGACTGAATCCGAGCCAATCCGAAGTCAAACTAAAATTTATTAAGGTCAAAACATGGTTCCAATCCGAATGAATCCGACCTAATCCGAGGTCGAAGCAAGAATTCGAATCTATGTCGGAGGATGCTGTTCAATAAATTAGTATATACATAGATGAATTCATTTGCATTTTTCAAACAGAAATGTTCTTTTTAAGTGACTAGTCACAACTTTTTTGTTATGTAACATTTATTATTTAATGCTTAAGGTACAAAACGTGTTTTTAAGCTTTTTCAGTACAGTTATAAATTTTTTTTTTAACATCATTAATACTACTTTATGCTGATATATACTGTTTTTTCACCAATGCTAATAACACAGGTAAAACTTATATGTAAGACATGCATTGAGAGGTCTACAATGGTCTATTATATGCACACAATACTTCTATTATATACAATATAAAGAGTTAAGATGATTTCTTTTATCATACCGATTTCAACTATATTTTAGTTTACAATGTAAGAATTTCAAGAACACTGTAGTACATTCCTGTTTCATATGATTCTCATGGTATTCCGAAAATTCATCCAAAACATTGAAAAAGTAAGCATTTACTTCGAAAAATCCACAAATTTATTTATATTGAGACAGAATTAGCATTGCCACGGAAAAGGTTTAGGTTTGCATGAACTTGTGATTATTCTGAATGCAGAGGATTGAAACGTGGGTTCGGATTCATTCGGATTGGGGACAAGGATTGAAGAGGATTAAAAGGTGATTTCGCATTGGTTTCAGATTCACTCGGATTGGGGATACGGGTTGGAAAGGATTGAAAGGTAACTTCGGATTGATTTCGGATTCATTCGGATTGGGGGCACTTTTTAGAAAGGATTGAAAGACGTTCGGATTGATTCAGATTGGGGCTCTGGATTGAAAAATGTTCGGATTGATTCACATTGGCTACGGATTGAAAGCTATGTTCGGATTCGATTTTTGGGGTTAATTCGGGTTGAAGTTGTTGTTAGTAACGGACTGGAAACGATTGAAAGTCGTTCGGAGTGATCTCGGATTCATTCGGATTGGACATCGGATAGAGAAGGAATGAAGGTTTGTTTTTATGAGTGTCGCATTTATTCGGTTTGGTGTCAGATTCAATCAGATTTATTCAATTTGATACCGGATTCATTCGGATTGAACTTTGAAAACACTCATAGATTAAAACGCATTTAAAAGGAATAAAATATCTTCCGGATTGGGCTCGGATTCATTCGAATTGATCGCTTGGATTTAAATGTGAGTACGGATTGCTTTCAGATTCATTCGGATTAGACGTACGGATTGAAATGTGTGTTCGGATTCATTTGTTTTGGAAGCATGGATTGAAAAGTGTCTTCGGATTGATGTCGGATTCATTCAGATTGTGGACCACTGATTAAAAAGGATTGAAAGCAAAGCGTCGAATTCATTCGAATTGGATTTGGAGTTGATGGACGGATTAAAAAGGATTGAAAACTTCCTTCAGATTAGTTCAGAATGACATTGTTTGGCTCGGATACAAATTCCAAATTATTCGGTAAATTTCAGATTGGTTGGGAATGAATTTCAATCCGAAACTTTCGTCAGGGACGTTTATCCATCAGGAAAGTCGGGGTTCTTGGATGATGATCCCTGAGTCCTGATTCATCAGCACATCTGCACAGATATGTTTTTGAATAAGGATTTACCCAAAAACGGTAATTTTTTTTAAGCTATCATACGTAAAAAGGTACAGATGTAAACGTGTTTCATTCAATATCGGGATTCGCTGCAAATATAGTATTATAGTTTCTTCATCAGGACGGCAGCATAGTTCTTCGCAACAATATCTTTACATTACAGTAAATAAGAGAAGCAACATAGACTTTAAATTCAAATATATTAATTTTACAATTTAATTAAATATTTCTTGATTAATGTCAAGAACATTGCTCTATCTGAAGAATATTGCTATAAATTTGAAACATGAAATTCCATCATAAAGACCTAAATCCGGCACCATGAACAGTTGAACACTTACTGAGGGATCTCACAGAAGCTCAAATCTCCCTTAAAATATGTGTTTCTGTAATAATAAGATAAGCTCGTTAATAATACCTCGTCATTAGGTTTAGGCCCAGTAAACTTGGTACTTTTGGCATAATCCGTGTAGGAACATGCTGCAATGCCAGTCCATAATGGATGCCAGGATAGGTCGTTAATTACCTTATCCAAGCAGAAATTACCATCGTAATAACTTTGATGTTCCTTGTAGTCGATTGTCATCATTGGCTGGCTGTTTTTCTCAAAATGCATCAGTTTGGCGTAATCACTGGTGTAAAGGTCCCAGGTGGCATTCAACAGTAGCTACGTAAATAGATTTTTCTATGTGACTACAGGAGAAACTATGCAAGAGTAGGTCACTTTGTATAGCTCATTTGAATTTATGAAAATTTGCCAAAAAAAATTCTCCCAGCTTTCGATCACTTTTAAACAATATTCAGCACACCTGAACAAAATTTTGTCGAGATATTATGAACAACAAATGTCTGTTTGAACATTTTTTATCGAAATAAAATTTTCTCTGCCCAGTTTTCTGCTCTGTAATCAAGTTTGGAACTTAGTAAATAATATTTCTGAAGACGAGGGATCTCCCGTTTTTTATTTATAGTTATTCAAGTACTTTTTGTTTTTCTGTCAATTTTCTCTCAGCAAGAGTAGGCAATTCTCATAATTACTAAGTTAGATCGGTATCATTAAATGACCTAAAAAATGACCATTTCCGAACATGGTCACATATGCCTTCCTATCAGTTTTGTTAGGGTTTGCGAGAAATGCATCTCAACAACCTTTTGTACCCACTGGGATCCGAATGCGTTAATGAGTATTTAATAACAGTAGAAAAATAAAAGTGATTCTTCTATACATTTTTCAACAACTGCGATGACCTATTCTTCAAAAAGACCCTTAAAAAAGTGACTTCGAGATTGTTTGTTAAAGAGATTTAAATCAACGAACTGATTGATTTTCTTAATTGTTTTCGGTGAAAAATAGTTCAAAGAGTAGCTAAGTTTTCCCGTAGGGTGATTTTTTCCCCTCAATAATTTTCTTTTTAATATATGAAATATTTCGAAATTTTAGTGACCTATTCTTTCATTGTTTCCCCTATATCGAGATTTGCGGTAGTAAATCGCTGCCAAGTACAAAAAAACCTACCAATAATCCTTATCAGAAATAATCATGTATATTGGACCTTTTGTGGATTGTTTTATTATCGTACAAATAAATAAAATAAATAATTTAAAACTTATATTTTTGGAATTAATATGTATATTTGACGTTTCACTTACTATGCTTTTTTAATTTCTTTTTCAGTTAATAAGTTTCTAATTTTTTCATTACTTGAAATACTTGGAATAAAGAAGAATCCTGTGACCTTTTTCACTTTTGATGTTACAACTACAATTTTTTAATTTCAATCATGAGTGCAGTCTTTGACCTTCTCAATTTATTATTAGTCAGAATGATTTCAAGTGTTATTAAAGTTTTATTACTTTCCGTTTTAAAAATATTTAAATTATGTAAATTCAAAAATGTTCTGTCTTGTTGGTCAGCTTCAAACTTTGAAGATTCAATTCTTTTCAAATTCGAATGATTTAAAATACAACAATCTTGAGTTAAAAGCACATATCGAAACTGCTAAAATAAACGTTTGCAATTAAACAATTTAAAATTAAAAACTTTAAATAATTGAATAAATCCTAATTCAAAGTCTTCGATGATAAACAGCCTTTACATTAAGAATACCTTCAAACGGGGTAATTTCGGACATGTGGGGTAAATTCGGGCAGCCCTAAATTCCATAAATTGATGGGATAAATTATTCAAGAAATTGTTCCAAGAATCTGGAATCAGCTCAAGTCTTAACTGATTCTAAATTATTGTTAAAACCAAAACTCCACATTTTCGAAACTACCGCGTTTGACGATACTTAAAATTGTATATTTTCAAAGACTTTGAGGGTATAAAATGGAGATATTTTTATTCTTAGGTTTAACAGTTTTATTAATTTCACTAAGCTTTTCAAACTGAAAATTGGTCAATTTTACAATTTAAAAATGGACCATTTATAATTTTATAGTGTCGAAAATGGAAGATTTTTGAATTTTAATAGGTAAAAAATGGTACAATATCAAATTTATGGCTTTTAAAATTGAAAAGTCACAGCTTTAAAAACTTCAAATCAAAAATTTTTATTTCTAGTCATAAAATGAAGAGTTTCATATTTAGAGCGATGAATTTTTCGAATTCTCTAAAATCTTCGATTTCTCTGAATTACTTGAATTCTTCGAATATTCTGAATTTTCCAAACGCTCTGAAATTTCTGAAGTTCTCTGAATTCCATGAAGTTCTGGAATATCCTCATTTATTTGAATATTCGGAATTCCCGAAATTCCTTGCATATTCTAAATTCCTTGAAATCTCTGTATTTCTGAAAATTCTTAATTTCCTAAATTAGCTGAAATCTTTGGCTTCTCCAAATTCACTAAAATCTTAGAATATTCTCAATTTCCTGAATTCTATGAATTCCTGAAATTCTCTGAATTTCTAAAATTCTTGAAATTCTATCAATACCCTGAATTTTCAGAATATTCTAAATTCCTGGAATTTCATAAATACTCTAAAATCCCTGAAATTTGCTTCATTTCCTGAATTCCCCGAATTCCTTGAACATGGTAAATTTCGAAATTCCTAGAATTCTCTGATGTCCTTGAATTCTTTGCATTATTTTGAAGTCCTTGAAATTCAAGGAGTTCTCAGAATTCATAAAATTCTACGAATTGAAGGAATTCAGATAATTCAGAGAATTTAGATGAATTCAAATATATCTGGGAATTTGGGGGGTTCAAAAGATTTCAAGGATGAAAAAAGAATTCAAAAGGATTTGGAAGAGTTTAAAAGCGATTCTACCAATTAAAAAGAATGGAAAATAATTAAAAACTGGATTTCCAATTTCCCAAGACCCTTGCTACATGAATCTGTGAAAAAATAAAAATCTTTGCCTCAAAAATAAAACCATGCCTTTTAAATTACTATTTTCTCAATTGATTGAAATGTAGAGTTTTAAAATGGAATTATAGTGCTTTTGCTTTATATTTTTATATTATTAGCTGGTAATGCAATGTTTCCGGCGCGCTGTAGCGCGCGTATAATACTGCTACTATGTTAAGAAACTTTTTTTCATAAAGAGCCCAATAGAAATGATTGAAATAAATTTTATAAAGACTTTTCAATTTATTTAAAAAATGCCGATAGGTTTTTTTATTAAAAAAGTTTCTAAACATATTTTATTATGAATACTGATTTCTTAATTTCCTGGCTAATCTGGATTTCACAAATATTCATGTAGTTGTATCTGGCAGAATTTTTGCACCGCAGATGTTTTTGGTGGGATTTATATATTTTTGTGTGCAAAAAGGACGACGAGAGGCAGTGGGAAAGATAATGCCGGACAAAAATGAGAGCACACGGAAATCTATTACGCTCTTACTTTATTACGGCAGAGGGAAAAGGGAGAAAAAGGGTGTCAGTTTCCGATTTACAGATTCCACGTGACTTTACTTGTGAAATCGAGCCACATAGAAGTTGGAAAGGAGAAACTTCGCTTTTATTTATCTAGAAATTTAGAAAAAAAGCAGACAAAATAAAAAAGTTGGATTCAACTGTTGTTTTTCAATCAATAATGGCAAGTAACTATTTTTTTAACTAGTTACTTTTTTGGTAACGATCGCGGTAACAGAGTAACTTTGGTAAATAAGTGACGAATTTGTAACTGCATATATAGTTAAATTTTTCTCAGTAGCAGTAATTACAAAAATTGTTACTCTTTTAGTCACTTTCGAGATATAGTTCACAAGACTTTTTTATGACAATAAATAAATTTGTTGCTTCTGCAAATATTTTTTTTTCATTTTTGCTATTCAAATTCTGGTTGCTAGTTGTAGAAAGATTCTTTAGTACAAAATAAGTCCCCTAATACCCCTATATACCCTCTATATACCAATACTACCCCTACTTTGCCTGCCACTATTTCTCCCTCTTCTGCTTCCACTCTCCTCACCTCCCCTATTACTCCTCCCATCGATTCCTATATCTAATCCACGTCCCCCACTTTCCTCTTCACCCTAACCCCACTTCCTCTCTCTACTTCCACATCCCTACTCATACTCATTTCCCCAGTATCCCTCCACTCCCTTGTCTGTCTTTTCCCTACTTCACCTACTTCTATTCACTTTTCTTCTTATCACTTACTCTCTTTCATTCACTTTCCTTTCCATCACTCCCCCTACCGCACTTCACTTTCCCACCTATCACTTCCCCTACTTCCATTCACTTTCCTTCCCATCACATCCCCTACTTCCCCTGCTTCTCCTAATTCTCATCCCCACACTTTCTTACAACTCTCCCTTGAAGGACCTTACCATCCCATCACTTCCCCATCCTCATACCGATTCTCGTACACCTAAACCTAACCCCCCACTTTCCCTAGCTCATCCCTACTTCCCCTCTTGAGAAAAAAGTACGACGGACGGACGGACACCCGACCGAATCTATAAGGGTTTCTGCCTGGGGCTACGAGACCCTAAAAATGAAAAAAGTGACTAATTTCTATCCCAAAAAGTGACTTAAAGTAAGTGATTTGCATTAATAATATGTCTAATGATCTTCCCATATGGCACACTTCTCGAAAAAACCTGGTCTTTTCTTGGTCCAAGTAGCCGGAAGAAAAAACCAGGTCTGTCCCAGGTTTAGATCTATGCTTAGACCTGGGTTTTAATGAAAATAGTATTAATTAAAGAAATCCAGTGAAAATTTGACAATTTTATACAAATTTCATAAAAATGTCATAAAATTATGTTCAAAAGTAGCAAATGATTTTCTCTTATTGAAACTTTCTATAATAATTTTTTAGAAATAATAAATAATACAATTATTTATTATTCCTTGATAGCACAGGTATTAGGAATTTTTGGAAGATTCAATACATTCAATATAATACATATCTTGACTTCTTTGTTATAATTATTAGAAAGTAGTGACTAAAGTGATATTTTTATTTAAAAAAGTTACTACATAGTAACTTTATCTTAAAAGAGACTATAGTGCATTTATGTTAACAAAGTGACTATAGTGAATTTATTTTTAAAAAGTGGCTATAGGGACTTGATGTTAAAAAAGTGACTATAGTGCACGGTGAATCTCAACCAAGTTCAAGATTCATCATTTTAATTGAAAGTTCACCTCTTTACTAAAACTAGCACGCTGAAAATTGGCATTTTTTAAATTAATAATTCAACTGCTTAGGTAAAACTTGAATTATTTGGTTAAAAGTTCATTTTTCTGGTTGAAGTTTTATCTTCTAGGATGAAAATTGAACTATTTTGTTGAAAAGTTGTGTTTTTTTTTGGCTTAAAATTAATTTTTTAAACTGAAAATGTAATTTTTGTAAATTCGTATATTTTGGTTAAAAAAAATCTTTTTGGTTTGGAATTTCTTCATTGTTGCTTAAAAATGCATCTGTTGGGTTAAAAATTAATTTTTTGTTAAAACTTCATACTTTCGAAATAAAAATTCGTTTCTTTGGTTAAAAATCTGACCACTTTGTTAAAGATTTCTTTTTTTTGTTGAACATTAATGTTTGTTGCTGTGAATTGAAATTTTCCATTTTTGTTTAATAATTTATCTTTTTTAGTTAAAAATTCAAATATTTGTTTCAGAATTCATGTTAAATAATACTAATTATAATAAAAATACTTGTTAAAAATTTGTATTTTTGGTAAAAAATTAATCTTTGTGGTTAAAAATTCGTGCTTTTACTTTTAACGTTCATCTATTTTGTACAAATTTCATTTTTCTTGGTTTAAATATCAACTATTGCACTTTTCGTTAAGAATTCATCTTTATGTTGAAAATTCAAACTTTTCGGATTGGAAAACAAACTCTTCTAAGAAATTCGTCTTTTTTCTTGGAATTTTAACTGTTTGGTTGAAAATGCAACTCTTTTTGGACAAAGTTTAATCTTTTTTAATTGAAAATTCGACTATTTGGCTGAAAATTTATGTTTGTAGATAGAGAATTTAAGTATTTAATTAACGATTCGTCTATTTGGGCAGAAAATTTGTCCTTTTGAGTTGAAAATTGATCCTTCTTGTTGAAAATTCAACTCTTTTTAAATAATTAAATTATTTGTTTGAAAATGCGACGGTTTTTGGTTAAGTTTCAATCTTTTTTGTTTGAAACTTCACCTATTTGGTTGAAAAAACATTTTTCTTGGTGGAAAATTCAACTATTTTGTTGAGAATATTTTCTTCTTATTGAAAATTCATCTTTTATTCTAGAAAAATCATATTTTTTGTTTGAAATAAATAAGTAAATAAATTTGAAATAATTATTTCATTTATGTCACAAGATGGGAATACTGATCGTTTAATAATATTAACGATCAGGGCAAATGAAAAATTGGTGAGTGAAAAATCAGGGAAAGGTCGGGGAATTTTAATAATGAAATTTTTCGGCTACCCTGAATAGGTGAAAAAAGTATTGTGAATATTTTTCATTGTAAAATGTGCTTTTTCGAAGTTATTTTTCAATTCTCCAGAGTACCTATTCGATAAAATTATTAATCAACTTATGAATTTCTCACCTCGTTGCATATATCATCTGTGTATTTTTCCAAAAATTTCTTGAAGGCTTCAGACTTGGTTTCATTGAATTTTGAAATGTCGATTGGGGAATACTCGTATGAATGTTGAGACCTTGCATTAATTTGAAAAGGTGTTGTTGTTTGTGCTTCTTCATTTTCGTAAGTTGAACTTGTTTGATTGGCAGAATCTACCAAAGCTTTTGGAACATTTTCGAAGGTCTCGCGATATGGAACAAGTCCTACATAGCCATCTCTTTGATCATCAACATTTCTGTCCATTAAATTCACTCGTTTGTTCAACAAATTTGCAGTCGATTCTATCTACTTAAAATATATTTATGTTAAAATCATACTTCTTAATGAATAATTCAGGAATAAAACCACTGCAAAGTAATATGGGTGTACACTGTACACTAGGGTGGTCCAAAAAATGTTTTTTCGCATTTTTATGGGACACTCCCCAAATTTGTTCGAATCCACTCAAAAATAAATCCATTCTTTTTTGTTTAAAAAAAATGATATTTAGGGGTGCTGCAAGCCCTATGAAGTTTAACCTGCATTTCCCATAAGAAAAAAGGACGTTTTTGTAAATCTTATTCAGAATCCTCAATATTATCTCAATCGAGTTGAAACTCAACATTTCTCTTCACAATT
>JAABKJ010006560.1:0-21836 GCA_011634705.1 Andricus grossulariae
ACCTGAAAATATAGCTACTCCAGTTGAAGATTCATAATTTTAGTTTAAAATTCATCGCTTTGATTGACAATTTAACAATTTTTTTGAAAATTGTTTTTTTTTTTCGAGAATTAATTTTTTAACTGAAATTTTAACTTCACCAATTTTGTTTGAAAATTTATTTTATGTTCAAAATTTATATTTTTGGGTTGAAAATTCAAATTGTTTGTAGAAAATTCCTCTGCTTGAATTTAAAATGCAACAGTTTGGTAGAAAATGTATCCTTTTTTAGTTGAATTTATCTGTTTTACATTTAAAATAAAAATCTTTTTGCGTTTAAATTTCAAGTATTACATTTTTCCTTGAAGTTACATTTTTTTTTTTTTTTTTTTTTTTGAAAATTCTCGACCGTTTGGTTAAAAATGTATTTTTGTAGCTTTAAAATTCAACTATTCGGTTCAAAATTCAATTATTTTGTTAAAAAATCTTCTTTTCGCTTAAATTTAACAGTTTTTAATTTAAAATTCAAATATTTTTTGCTTGAAATATCAACTATTACATTTTTCGCTGGGAATTTACTTTTCTTTCGTTAAAAATTCAAGTACTTGGTTGAAAGTTGAACTCCTTTGTTAAAAATTCATTTTTCTGATTATAGATTCATAATTTTAGTTTAAAATTCATCTGTTTGGTTGAAAATACGTTTTCTGTGGTAGAAAATTATTTTTTTTCTACTGTAAATTTAAATATTCCAATTTGAAAACTCATCTCTTTGGTTGAAAATTTAACTATTTTGTTGAAGATTGTTGTATTTTTAAAAATAAAATTCATTTTTTAACCCGAAAATATGGCTATTCCAATTTTGGTTAAAAATTAATCTTTTTGTTGAATTCAACTGCTTTAAATAACATTTGAAAATCTTTTTGTGTTTAAATATCACTTTTTTTTAATTCATCTTTTTTGTTTGAAAATTCAACAACTTTCTTAAAAATGCATGTCTTTGGTTGAAGGTCTATAAGTTTAGTTAAAAATACATCTTTTTGGTTGAAAATCAAACTATTTTGTTGACATTTTTTTTTGCAGAAAATTAATTTTCTAACCGAATATGTAACTATTTCAATTTTGGTAGAAAATTAATCTTTTTGTTGAATTCAACTGGTTTAAATTAAAATTTTTAATTTTTTTGAGTTTAAATATTAAATATTACATTTTTTTAATTCATCTTTTTTGTTTGAAAATTCAACTACTTTGTTACAAATTCATTTTTTTTTTCGAAAAATCAACTACTTGGTTTAAAGTTGAACTATTTTGTAAAAAAAATGCATTTTTTTGGTTGAAGGTTCATCGTTTTAGTTGTAAATTGAACTGTTTTGTTTCAAATTCGATTTTTATTTGTTGAAAGTTAATTTTTTTAACTATTAATTTAACTATTCCATTTTTGATTGAAAATTTTTCTTTTTTATTTGAAATGTTATTTTTTTGGGTTTAAAAATCGACTCGAAATCTTCGGAATTTAAACCGCTTCATATTGAATTTAATATGGTATCTGAATTGATTTTATATAAAATAATTTATTCTCCTATTTTCTTCTAATTTTAATGAAAAAGCACCATATTTCCCATGTTTTGAGAGCATTTTGAACTGTGAAGTCTAAAATAGTCTTCATCGTATTGGTAATTGCATTTTAAAAATAATTTTTAATCTAATTTTGTTTAGTATTGTGGAAGAGTGGACAGAATCCGCTATTCAGTGTACGAAAGAGTTAATAAGTGCTGCTGATAAGATATATTTTGACCCTCAAGCTCGTGACCATAATGGCAAAAAGTATGGAGAACTTTACCTGATCATTGAAGACGAATTAGTATTTCTCAGTAAAGCTTTGACCCTCAGTTTATTCGCAGTTCATTTAAATAAAGGTACTCTAAAGAAAGTCTTCTATTTTTAGTTTACAAACCGTATTCAATTAAAAATTGGTGCATCTTGTATTATTATTTTATATGCAGCTCTTCTCGCAAGGATTTACGAAGCAGACATGAAAGATAGTCCAATGAAAAAAATCAATGATAGTCTCCTGATCACCAATGAGGACTTGAATGATTCTTTAAAAAGCGATTCAAGGATGGATAGCGTTAATAGTGTTAATGGTTTAAACTGTCCGACTACTTGCACAGAAACAGAAACTGAGGAAGAAAAGTATGTTAATATTTAATACCTATAATTTAAAAATTGGAAGAAAAAAAACTTGAATGTATTTTTTTTCTTTAAGACAAAATGGGCATGTTATCGATTCTTTACCTAAAAGAAGTCACAGAAACTTGTACAAGAAGGATGATCAACAAATATTGATTCGAAGTGTTCAGAAGTGCGAGTTTATCGAGAGTGTTACGGATGCGAGGTTTTCAGCACATATTCACAGAGTACTGTTTTTATTTAAATCAAAGCTCATAAAAGTTTCAAGGATTTCGTCAAGTAAAAAATCTTAAAATGACACTATTTCTAAACTAATTTAGGCACTCGAGGCTCAAGATGTTAGGCGTCCAAAAAAAATCCAGTCGTACATGTGGCCAGCTGTGAAGAAGGGTCTCGATGTCATTGCAGTCAGTCCTTCTGATTCAGGAAAAACGTATGGTTATTTAATACCGATTCTCAGTTCTCTAGTTAATCAAGCAAAGGTTTGTCAATATATTTCTAGTTTTGTAATTTTCAATGGTTCATACAGGGTGTTTAGTGTTCTGAAAACCTAGAAAGTACTGGAATTATTTTTTATCTAGAAAAACCTTCAAAAGTCCTTGAATTTTGCTCGTGATTCTGGAATTTTTATTTTCTTAAAGAAAAGATAGATTTTTAAACTTGTTCTCTTCTGAACCGATATTTGGTTGGTATATAACATAACTTCGCCGTTTTTAATTTAATTTCTAATTTTTTGTTTTACTTTAAAGTAGAAAAACACACATTTTTAACAATACATTGTTCATTTTATCACGGTGAAAAATCACGAAGCTAAAATCGAAAATATTTCAAAGTTTCTCATTTATTCCCAGATTGTTCAACTTTAACAATAATTTAATTACATTTATTGAAATTGAATAATTTCTTGCTGTTAATATATTGAAATTAAGTTCAATTCCGCGTCTAATGTGATTTGATTGACTAGAATTTGTTGAAATTTGAGTAAAACCTGAAAATCAGAGAAAACTCAGAGAATTTTATTGGTCAGGGAAAGTCAAGGATTTTGAAAAAAATCTTGCAAAAGTCAAGGAATTTCTGTAAAAGGCACTTTAAATAACTGTCAAGGATAATAAATTTGAAATTTTTCAATTTTGATTTTTAATTATTTAATTCCGTTTATAAAAGATTATATGTTAAAAATGTTAGAAAATTATAATTCTGGTCTATGAATATTAGTGTTCAGGGAATTTTGAAAATGAAGTTTGTGGCCACCCTGATATAATATTCTGGTTAGTAATTTATTTGCCTTATATTTTTGTTTATTTATTTTTCATTTGCTTTCTCTGCAAATTTAAAAATTTTGTTCAAAAGTCATTCTTTCAGTTGAAAATTCGTTTTTATTTTTGTTGCAAATTAATTTTTTTAATTGAAAATCTAACTATTCAAGTTGAAAATTCGCATTTTTACCGAAAATTCAAATCTTTGGTGGAAGTTTTTGAGAAAATTAATTTTTTTAAATTGAAAATTCACCTACTTGCGTCAAAGTTGAACGACTTTGTTAAAAATGTATTTCTTTGGCTGAAAGTTCATCTCTTTTGTTGAAAATTAACCTTTTTGTTGAAAATTCATCTCTTTGGTTGATTTTTTTGTTTAGTAAACATTTTTTTTTTTTAGTTGAAAATTGAACTACTTATTTGATAATTTATGTATTTTGTTGAAAATTCATGTATTTTATTAAAAATTCGTATTTTTGGTATAAAATTAATCGTCTTGGTTGGAAAGACGTCGTTGGGTTCGGTAATTCATTTTCGTAGGTTGTAGGTTCAACTATTTGTTAAAAAATGCAACTATTTTTTTGAAAAATTAATTATTCTGTTGAAAATTTAACTATTTTGTTGAGATTCCTTTTTTTATTTGATATATATCAATTATTATCTTTTTCATTAAGAATTCATCTTTTATTGAAAATTCGAATTCTCGTTTAAAAAATTTCACTGTTTTGTTGAAAATTTAATGATTGTGTCGAAAATTTAACTCTGGTTAAGAATTTAACCATTTTGTCGAGATTCATCTTTTTGTTGAAAATTAAACTGTTTTTGGTTGAAGTTCAATATTTTTGTTTTCAAAATTGTACTATTTGGACAGAAAATGCATCCTTTTGGATTGAAAATCCATATTTTTCATTAAAAATTAAACTGCCTGCTAAAGAATTCAATTATTTATTTACAAGAATTTAATTATTTTGTTCAAAATTCAACTCTGGTTGAAAATTCAACAATTTTATTGATATTCATCTTTTTGGTGAAAGTTAAACTGTTTTTGGTTGAAATTTATAATTTCTTGTTTCAAAATTCGACTATTTGGACAGAAAATTCATCCTTTTGGATTGAAAATTTATCTTTTTTTGTTAAAAATTAAACTATCTTCTAAAACATTAAAATACTTGGTTAAAAAAATTCAACTGTTTTGTTGAAAATTTAACTATTTTGTCGATATTCGTCTTTTTGTTGAAAATGAAACTGTTTTTGGTTGAAGTTCAATATTTTTTGTTTCAACATTCGACTATTTGGATAGAAAATTCATCCTTTTGGATTAAAAATTCATATTTTGCGTTAAAAATTAAACTGCCTTCTAAAAAATGCAATTATTTAGTTTAAAAAATGTAATCCTTTTTGGTTTGAAAATTCATATTTTATTATTAACAATTAAATTATCTTTTAAAAAATACAATTATTTGGATAAAAATGCAACTGTTTTTGGTTTAAGTTTAATCTTCTTTGTTTAAAAATTAAAATTTTTGGTTGAAAGTTTAACTATTTTGTTGAAAATTCAATTATTTGGTTGGAAATGTAACTATTTTGTTAAGATTCCTTTTTTTATTTTTTTTATATGATATATATATATAAATTATTATATTTTTCATTAAGAACTCATTTTTATTGGAAATTCGAATTCTCGTATGGAAAATTTCACTGTTTTTGTATGAAGTTTAGTATCTTTGGTTAAAAAATAGACTATTTCGACAGAAAATTCATCCTTTTGGATTGAAACTTCATCTTTTTTTGTTCAAAATCAATCTTTCTTCTAAAAAAATCAATTATTTGGTTAACAAAAATTTCACTGTTTTGTTGAAAATTTAATGATTGTGTCGAAAATTTAACTATGATTAAAAATTTAACCATTTTGTTGAGATTCATCTTTTTGTTGAAAATTGAACTGTTTTTGGTTGAAGTTAAATATTTTTGGTTTCAAAATTCTACCATTTGGACAAAAAATTCATCCTTTTGTATTGAAATTTTATATTTTTCATTAAAAATTAAATTGACTTCAAAAAAATTCAATTATTTATTTACAAAAATTTAATTGTGTTCAAAATTCAAATCTGGTTGAAAATTTAACAATTTTATTGAGATTCATCTTTTTGTTGAAAATTGAACTGTTTTTGGTTGAAGTTTAATATTTTTTGTTTCAACATTCAACTATTTGGACAGAAAGTTCATCCTTTTGGACAGAAAGTTCATCCTTTTGGATTGAAAATTCATATTTTTTCGTTGAAAATTAAACTGCCTTCTAAAAAATTCAATTATTTAGTTTAAAAAATGTAATCCTTTTGAATTGAAAATTCATATTTTCTTGTTAAAAATTAAACTATCTTCTAAAAAACACAATGATTTGGATAAAAATGCAACTGTTTTTGGTTAAAGTTTAATCTTCTTTGTTTAAAAATTCAACTTTTTGGTTGAAAGTTGAACTATTTTGTTGAAAATTTATGAAAATTAAACTATTTTCTTAGAAAGTCATATCTTTTGGTCGAAAATTAAACTGTTTTGTTGAAAATTCGTCATTTTTTATTGAAAATTGATCCTTTAATGTAGTTTAAAATTCGACTACTCAGTCAAATTCAAACCAATTCTATTTTTTTTTAACTCCAATTGAACTCAATTTGATTATATCAACAGCAAACAATTATTGGAATTTAAAAAATGTCATTAAATTGTTCTTTAATGTGAAGAAATAGGGTAAAAATGAGAAACTTCGAAATATGTTTGTTTGTAGCTTGGTGATTTTTTACCGTGATAAATTAAACAATCATTAAAAAATTGTATTTTTTCACTGTAAAAAAAGGTACCTGGATAAATTTTCTTTATCCTGAAAAACCTGGAAAAGTCCTGGAATTTTTTGTTAAGAAACGCTAGACACCCTAGTTTATACAACATAATTTTTACTAAATTTTTTATATTTTCCAGCTTCCCAGAGGTACTACACCAACCACATTAATACTCTGCTCATCATCATCAGATGTTGCAAATGTTGCAGCCCTCTGTGATGAATTTTTAATACATTATCCACACATCAAGACAGTAGCTGCACTGAATGGAAAGCCAGAGAAATCCTTATTGGTAACTTTTCTCAAACACTATTTTAGTATTTGAGTTTTTTTTTAGAGATTCTAGTATTCCAAGCACTCAAGAATTTAATTATTTTCAGGCACAAATCTACAATGGATGTCAAATACTCGTAGCTACAGTGCCGTTTTTAGCTAGGTTCATTAAAAAGTTCAAAAATATGAACGTGATTGATTTGTATCATCTTCAGCACATTGTTCTTGACGGAGCTGATGTGATACTAGACAAATATTTTCAGCCGGTAACTATTATATCTATAGAATTTTAATTTATTGAATACATATTTGACTTCACACTCTTCCCCCTAATCTCCTCTTTTCCCCTTTTTCAAAGAATTTCTATTTTTCTCCCATTTCTGAAGAAACTGCCACTTTTCCCCATTTTTCTTGTTTTTTCGCTTAAATGTGAACTGAATTAATAGAACTCGATAAGAAAGTCCACCTATTTTTGTTTGAGAATTAATTCTTTTTAATTGAAAAGTCTACTATTATATTTTTGGTTCAAAATTGATCTCGTTTGGTTAAAAATTCTACTCTTTGGTTGAGCATTTAATTATTTGGATGAAAAGTTATATTTTTTTGGTCAAAAATTCAACGCTTTTGTTGAAAATTTATCTTTTTGGATAGAAAATTTGTCCCTTTGGATTGAAACTTCATCCTTGGGTAGAAAAGTCATCTTTTTGTTGAAAGTTAATTCTATTTTAATTGGAAAGTCTACTATTTTATTTTTGGATCAGAATTTCCCTTTTTAGGTTGATCATTTAATTTATTTGTTGAAAAGAAATGTTTTCGTCGAAAATTTAACTGTTTTATTAAGCATTCGTCTTTCTGGATAGGAAATTCGTCCTTTTAATTTGAAAATTCATCTTTTGATAGAAGTCATCTTTTTTTGTTAAAAGTTAATTTTTTTATTTTAAGAGTCTACTATTATATTTTTGGTTTAGAATCCATCTTTTTGGTTGAAAATTTAATTATTTTAGTTAAAAAATCATCTTTATTGTTTGAAAATTCATGTATTTTGTTAAAAATGCAGTTTTTTGTTGTAGATTCATCCTTTTGGTTAATCATTTAAATATTTTATTCTTTTTTGTGTACATTAATTTTTTTCTTGACTAAAAAATCTTGCTTGGTTGAAAATGTAATTATCATGTTAAAAGTTTGAAGTTTCATCTCTTTTGGTAAAAATTTCATATTTTTAGGTTGAAAATGCAACTGTTTTGTTAATAATTAATCTGTTTTGGCCGAGAATATAACTATTTTATTAAAAATTTGTCTTGTTGTGTTTAATTCAATTGTTTCTTATTTAAAATTAAAATAATTTTTGGTTGAAATATCAACTTTAACATTTTTTGTTTAGAATTAATCTTATTTGGTTGAAAATTCGTCGTTTTTGGTAGAAAATAAATATTTGCGTTAGAAAATTCTCTTCCTTAGGATGAAGTTTTAACTATGTTGTTTTTGAAAATAAGATTGTTCTTTGTTTGTTTGAAAAATACTTTTTTTTACCTGAATATTTAATTATTCCATTTCTGCTTGAAAATCGATCTTTTTTAGTTGGAAATTCATCTATTTAGTTAAAAATTCAGGTTTTTGGTAGAAAATTTAACAATTTGGTAGATATTATTTTTCTCCTTCACTGAAAAATCCTGCATCGTTGAAAATGTAATTCTTTTTTGGAAAATTCGTCTATTGATTTGAGTTTGCATCTATTTTGGTAAAAATGTAATTTTTTGTTGAAAATGCAACTGTTTTATTGATAATTAATCTGTTTTGGTTGAGGATTCAAATACTTTATTAAAAATGTGTCCTGTAGTAAAACCATTAATGGTTGAAATATCAACTTTTACATTTTTTGTTGAGAATTAATCTTTTTTGATAGAAATTCAATCTTTTTTGGTTAAAAATGCTATTGTTTAGTTGGATATCAGACTGTTTTGGTTTAGGATTCAATTATTTTGTTAAAAATTAGTTTTTTTTTTAATTTAATTGTTTTTGATTAAAAATTAATATCTTTATTGGATGAAGTATTAATTATCACACTTTTCATTCAGAATTTATATATTTTTTTTTTAAATTTATCTGGTTGAAAATTTGATTATTTTGTTGAAACAAACCTTAATTTTGGGTTGAAAATTAATTTTTTAAACTAAAAATTGAATTATTTTATTTTCTATTGTAGATTGATCTTTTTTATTTGAAAATTCAAGTGTTTTGTTGAAAATTAATTTTTTTTGTTGATAATAAAATTCCACAATTTGGTGAACATTATTTTGAACCTTGACTGAAAAATCTTGCTTGGTTAAAAATGCTATTATTTTGTTGAAAAGTAGTTTTTTGGGTTTAAAATTTCATCTGTTTTGGTTGAAAGTTCAACTATATCTTTTGTGTTATTTTCAATTGTTTTTTTATTTAAAATAAAAATCAGTTTTGGTTGAAATATCAACTTTTACCTTTCTTTTTTAGAACTATTTTTTTTTGTTTAAATTCAACAATTTCGTTGAAAATTCGTCTTCTTAGGTTAAAAATTTAACTACTTTGTTAGAAATTTCATCTTTTTCGTTAAAAATGCAACTGTTTGGTTGAGAAGTTGGTTAAGGATTCAACTATTTTGAAGAAAATTCATATTTTTTTTGGTTGAATTCAACTATTTTTTATTAAAAATAAAAATGTTTTTTATGTAAAGTATTAACTATTGCACTGTTCATTTATAATTTTTTATTATCTTTTTTTGATTGAAGGTTAATCTATTTGGTTGAAAATTCGTATTTTTTGTTAGAAAATTAATCTTCTTGGTTAAAAATTCATGTTTGTGGGTTGAAAGTTCATCTTTATAGGTTGACAATTCAACAATTCGGTTGAATTTTTCTTCTTTTTTGACTGAAAAATCTTTCTTGGTTGAAAATTGGCCTTTTTGGTTTAAATATTCATATTTGTAGATTGAAAATTCATCTATTTGTTAAATAAATAATCTTTTTTGTTAAAAAATCGTCTTTTTGGCTTAAAGGTTCAATTATTTGGTTGTAAATGCAATTGTTTGATTGAAAGTTCATCATTCTTGGTTGAAAATGCATCTTTTTTGTTTGAAAATTCAACTATTGTGTTGAAAATGAAATATATTTCCACTTGAATTCTTAGGAGTATGGTACCTACATTCATTTTATTAAAAAACTTTATTCCCTTTTTATTCCCCTATTTTCGTGAAAAATCACCCAATTTCCCCTGTTGAAAAAAAATTAAAATATTTGTTAAATCCTCAACCATAATGACGAAATGTATTATATCCAGTAGTTGTCCTATTTTTATTTGATTATTTTCTAATGTAGATTTTTTTTTGAGAGCATTTTGGGCTGTGAAGTCTGAATTACATTTTCGGATTGTTCTAATAACGTTGTGAAATTGTTTTCAGGCGATGGAGATATTCTTCAAACATAAAATAATGCGAGACAAGGAAGAGAGGTACGACGGTGATTTATCGCTTCAAGTAATAGCCGCTGCACAACAATGGACCATAGGATTGAGACAATTCATGGATAAGGCGATTGTTTATCCGTATGTGTGTATTGGATCTTATATGGAAGCAGCCGCCTTCTCTCAAGTTCAAGCCAAGCTCTCGATTGTCAGATCTCAACAGAAACATGAAAAGATTTTAGGTATGATAAGTAGCCATCCATAAATTGCGTTACACGTCTTTGGCCAATTTTTTACCCTAAAGCCCCTAAAGTAACCTATTTTCAATATTTGGTCCCCATAGTACCCTATTTGCAGCACATAATGGAATTTTTAAAATATATATATAATAAGACCAAAGCTTCCAAGAGTCAGGCATTTTGAAAAAAAATCAGGGAATTTCTGTAAGAAGTAACTATAAAAAATAATCACTTTTCTTTCAATAAATTAACTCGTGGGTTAATCACTATTCAATGCAGGTCTATACCTATTTCTGAATTGTCTTGAATTCTTCTGAAATACTTCAGGGTATTTTTAACGATTCCAAGAAGATTGTAATAGATTTCAATAATGTGAAGGGATTTTTAAGATTTTAAGGCATTTTTAAAACTTTTGAGGCATTTTCTAGAGCTTTTAATTTGAAATATTTTAGGGGATTTGAAAAGACTCCAAAGAATTTTCTAGTAATTTCATTAATTTGAATGGATTTTAAAGCATTTGAAATATTTTAAGATAAAGAATTTTCTAGAATTTCGGAAGATGTGGAACGATTTTACAGGGCATATCAGGTTTTAAGCTATTTTAGAAGATTCCACGTTTCGTATTTCAATGATTTTAAGGGATTTTAAAGCTCTCAAGGTATTTTAATGCATTTTCCAGGATTTCAGCAAATATCATCATAGAACTTCACGGGATTTTATGATATTTTTGTGGATTTCAAAGAATTTTTTTAACGAAAAGTGAGGTATTTCGTAGAGGCTTAAAGATTTGAAGAGATTTGAAGTTCACAACCAATAAGTAGGACTTTTTAACAAAATTATTGAATTTTCAACAAAATAATTTAATTTTTAACCAAAAAATATCATTTTGAACCAAAAAAGATTAATTGTTCTTTGGTTAAAAACACTTTTGGTTGAAATATCAACCTGTACATTTTTCGTTGAGAATTCATCTTTTATGGATGAAAATTCAAGTAATTTTTTGAAAGTTAAACTATTTTCCTAAAAATTATTTGCTGTTCAAGTTTCATCATTTTAATTGAAAATTCTTCTCTCTTTAATTGAAAATGTAACTATTTTGTTAAAAAATCGTTTGTTGTTTTGTTTGGCAATTAATTATCTTAACTGAAAATTTAACTATTCAATTTTTGGTTAAAAACTTTTCTTTTTTAGTAGAAAATTTATGTATATTGTTCAATTTTTTTTTGTTGGTTTCAAATTTAATTATTCTATTTTTGGTTGAAAATTGCTCTTTCTTAGATGAAAATTCATCTTTTTGGTTAAATATTCGACTACTCGGTAGACAATTTAAACTCTTTTGTTAAAAATTCTTTTTTTTTTGGTTGAAAATTCAACTACTACAGTAAATTATTCATCATTTTAGTTGAAAATTCATCTTTTTGATTAAAAATTATTATTTTTTTAAACATAAAATTTATCTAATCCAGTTGAATATTACATTATTTCAGTTATAAATTCATCTTTTTGATTGAAAATTTATTTGTCTAAACTAAAATATTTTAACTATTCAATGTTTGGTTGAAAATCTATCTTTTCTCTTTGAAAATTCATGTATTCTGTTGAAACTTCGTCTTTTTTTGATCAAAAATTAATCTTCTTGGTTGAAAAATCGACTATTCCAGTAAAAGATTGATTGTTTTAGTTTAAAATTATTCTTTTTGTTTAAAATTCAACTGTTCCAGTTAAAGATTCATCATTTCGGTTGAGGATTTAGCAAATATTTGAAAAATAATAATTTGTTGGGGTGAAGGCTCAACATTTTGGCTGAAAATTTATCTCTTTGGTTAAAAATGTAACTATTTGGTTGAAAATTTATCTTTTTCAGTTGAAAATTCAACTATTTGTTATAAATTCATATATCTTGTTGAAAATGCAATATTTTTATTTAAAAAGTTAGGAATTTAAAACGTCTTAAATTGAATTTAATATAGATAGTACCCACATTAATTTTACTTGAAAGAATATATTTATCTATTTTCGTGAAAAATCTTCTTATTTCCTTCCTTATCTCCTTAGTTACTTTCACAAATGAAAAAAAAACAGTTGTTCAATTTTACGTATGAATATTTTTATATTCCCAGTCGATTGTTTTAAAAAATTCGAAATACTTGTATTACCTGGAATCTTGAGATATCTGGAAAAACCTGGAAATGTCGGGGAACTTTTTTCCAGGTTTTGATTAGACACCCCGTAGAGGGTTGTTAATAATAAATTGAATTCCCTTTTTCCCTAAAACTAAACTACTGAACCACTCTGATCCCTGTAATTTTATGTTAAAACATTTTAGAAAAGAAACTTTAAATAATTATTTAATAATTATTGCAGAGGCGTTGAACAGCAATGAAGAAATGATCACCGAGAGGATAATGATAATTTGCACGGATGTACGTGAGGCAATTGAGTTGAACAGCCTTCTAAAATCTCATAAAAAGAAGACTCTTCTGGCTCACAGCAACATGATTTTTGATGAAGTGCATGGTATCAGAGCCGATTGGGCAGCGAGCGTTTCCGGGATGTATCCCATCCTGATCTGCACGGACGATGTACTTTCGGATTTGAATATACAGAACGTAACTTGGTTGATACATCATTCGGTTAACTTGGCTTCCAAATCCAGATTTTATTACAGATTCTCAACTCTGATGGATAACTGGCACGCGGTAATATTAATGCACTGTTTTGAGCAACTCCTAAGTTTTTATCTTGAACCAGAACGTAATTTTTCATCTTTTTTAAGGACAAGAACAAGTGCAAAGTACTTATATTTGTGGATGACAGTAATGACATGCAGTTCCAAGGTCTTGTGGAAATTATGCAAAGACTGCACGCCACTTTGCCGCCAAAATTGATGAATGTAGCTCATGTAAGACACTTTAGAATTTACTTAAAAAATAATTTACAGGGTGCCTACTAGGGTGGCTCAAAAAAAAATTAAAGTTTCTTTGTTTTGCGGGCTCACCCTCCCAAAAAGCTTCCATTTTGTGAAAAAAATCGTATTTTCTCACAGGTGTTGATAAAGATGTCTAGTTTGGCCTAAATATCACAGAAAGTGGTCTGAAAAGATAATAAAATGAAAAAGTATAGAAAAGTTGAAAAACCTCCCCCAGAAACTAAAAACCACCCCTTTTTTTAAAAAAAAGTAATTTTCACCATATATCACTAATATTTTTTGAATAATGTTCGTGATTATTTTGCTTCAAATTCACAAAATATTTGCAATAGAAACTGCCGGAAGTTTGAAAAATTATTTTTTGTTAAAAAAGGGGTATTTTTTAATTTCTGGGGGAGGGTTTCCAACTTTTTATTACTTTTTCATTTTTTTCCTTTTCTGACCACTTTCTACGATATTTAGCCAAAACTATCAATTTTGTATCAAGCCTGTGAGAGAATACGATTTTTTCATGGTTGAATTTTGTTTGAAATGTAGTATAAAATTGAATAACAATGATTTTTCATTTGTAAAAGTAGCGTTATATTACGATATTCTACTATTTTGTTGAAAATTTGTTTTCTTTTTGTTTGAAATTAGTTTTCTTAACTGAAAATTCAACTATTCCATTTTTGGTTAAAAATTAATCATTTTTAGTGGATAATTAGATGTCCGATTGAATGTTCATGTATTTTGTTGGAAATTCTTTCTCTTTGGTAGAAAATATTTCTTCTTGTTTAAAATTTTATGTTTTTGCTTGAAAATTCAACAGTTTTTTTTGCAATTTTTTCTCTCTCTTGACTGAAAAATTGTAGTAAAATTCAACTCATGTTGAAAAGTCGTCTTTTTAGTTAAAAGCAACTATATTTGATTAAAAATTACAATCTTTTTTTTTTGTCAAAGACTCATCATTGTAATTGAAAATTCATCTCCTTTGTTGAAAAATGAGCCACTTCGTGGAAATTTCGTTATTTCTTTGGCCGATATTTAATATTTTACAGAAAATTTAACTGTTCACTATTTTCTTGATTTGTTTTTTAAATTAATTTTTTTTTAACTGAAAATGTAACTATTTTAGTGGAATATTCCATAATTTTAGTTAAAAGTATCATCTCTTTGGTTGAAAATTTTTGTTTTTATTTAAAAATGTAATTATTCAACTATTGCTTTCAAAATTATATTTTTTTAGTGGAAAATTCGTCTTCTTTGATAGAAATTAATTTTCTTGGTTGAAAATTCAGCTGTTCCAGTTACAGATTTATAATTTTAGTTGAAAATTCATCACTTTGCTTCAAAATGTAATTATTTGTTGACCTTTTTTTACTGAAAATGTAACTATTACAATAGAATATTCCGTCATTTTTGTTGGAAATTCATCTATTTGGTGGAACATCAATTTTTTAACTGAAAATTTAACTATTCACTTTTTGGTTTAAATTATTATTTTTTAGTAAAAAATTCATATATCTTGTTGAAAATTTGTATTTTTTTGTAGACATGAATCATTTTGGTTGAAAATTAATCAGTTTGGTTGAAGATTATTTTTTTCTAACTGACAATTTAAATACTGCATTTTTGGATAAAAATGTATCATTTTTAGTTCAAAATTCAAATATTTGGTTGAAGATTGGTCTTTTTCGGTTGAAAATTCAACTATTTCGTTCAAAATTCATCCATTTTGTTGAAAATAGTTTGTTTTTTTGTAGAAAATTAATCTTCTTGTTTGAAAATTATCTTCTTGTTTAAAAATGCATCTTTTTGGTTAAAACGTCATCTTTTTGGTTCAAAATTCAAGCATTTCAAATAAATATTCATAACTTTAGTTAAAAATGCATCCCCAAGAATCTTTCAATTCCCTTACAGTCCCTTCCAATTATTAAAATCTTTTCAAAATTCCTTGTAATCTCTTAAAATACCCTAAAATATTTCAGATCATTTGAAACTTTTTAATGCTCTTGAAAATTCTTAGGAGTTTTAACAAATACCGTAAAATCTTTCAAATCCTTTGCAGTCCCTTCAAATTATTGAAATTTATTAAAAATGCCTTGGAATCTTTTTAAATTCCCTAAACTATTACGAATCCTATGAAATCTTTTTAAATCCTTTGAAACCTTTCGAAGCTTTTAAAAATGACTTGTAATTTTAAAAAATATCCTAAAATCTTCACAATCTTTTGGAATTCCTTCATATTATTGAAGTCTATCAAAAATTCCTGGGAATCTTTTTAAATGCCCTACACTTTTACAAATCCTATGAAATCTTTTTAAATCCTTTGAAACCTTTCGAAGATCTTGAAAATTCCTTGGAATTTTTAAAAATACCCTAATATCCTTTGGAATCCCTTCAAATTATTCAAATATATTACAAATTCCTTAGAATCATTTTAAAAAACCGTACAATATTGGAAATCTTTTGAAACCGTTCAAAGTTCTTGCAAATTCCTTGGAATTTATAAAAATTCCCTAAAATCTTTAAAATCCTTTGGAATCTCTTCACATTATTTAAATCTATTAAAAATTCCTTGAAATCTTTTAAAATGCCCTAAACTCTTGCAAATCCTTTCAAATCTCTCAAAATCCTTTGAAAACTTTCAAAGCTTTTGAAAATTCATTTGAATTTTTTAAAATATCCTGAAATCTTCAAAATATTTTGGAATTCCTTCAAATTGTTGAAAGCTATCCAAAATTCCTTGCAATCTTTTAATATGCCCTAAACTATTACGAATCCTATGAAATCTTTTAAATCCTTTCAAACCTTTCGAAGCTTTTATAAATCCCTTGGAATTTTTAAAAATATCCTAAAATCTTCACAATCTTTTGGAATTCCTTCAAATTATTCAAATCTATTAAAAATTCCTTGAAATCTTTTAAAATGCCCTAAACTATTACAAATCCTATGAAATATTTTTAAATCCTTTGGAACCTTTCGAAGATCTTGAAAATTCCTTGGAATTTTTAAAAATACCCTAAAATCCTTTGGAATCCCTTCCAATTATTCAAATCTATTAAAAATTCCTTCAAAATCTTTTAAAATACCCTAAAATATTGCAAATCCTTTGAAACCTTTCAAAGCTCTTGAAAATTCCTTGGATTTTTTTTTAATATCTTCAAATCTTTAAAATCCTTTGGAATCCTTTCAAATTATTCAAATCTATTAAAAATTCCTTGGAATCGTTTAAAATACCTTAAAATATTTCAAGTCCTTTGAAACTTTTTACAGCACTTGAAAATTCCTTGGAATTTAAAAAAAAATCCTAATATCTTTAAACTCTTTTGGAATTCCTTCAAATTATTGAAATCTATCAAAAATTTCTTGGAATTTTTTAAAATACCCTAAAATATTGTAAACACTTTGAAACCTTTCAAAGCTCTTGGAAATTCCTTGGAATTTTTAAAAATTCACTAAAATCTTTAAAATCCTTTGGAATCCCATCAAAATTATTCAAATCTATTAAAAATTCATTGAAATCGTTTAAAATACCCTAAAATATTGCAAATTCTTTCAGATCTCTTAAAATCCTTTGAAAACTTTCAAAGCTCTTGAAAATTCCTTGGAATTTTTAAAAATACCCTAAAATCTCGAAAATCCTTTGGAATCCCTTCGAATTATTAAAATCTTTTAAAAATACCTTGGAATCATTTAAAATACCCTAAAATATTTTAGATCCTCTGAATTCTTTCAAAGCTCTTGAAAATGCCTTGGAATTTTAAAAAATACCCTAAAATCTTTCAAATCCTTTGCAATCCCTTCAAATTATTTAAATCTATTAAAAATTCTTTAGAATTAAAAAAAAATATCCTAAAATCTTTCAAGTCTTTTGGAATCCCTTTAAATTATTGAAATATATTAAAAATACCTTGGAATCTTTTAAAATACCCTAAAATATTTTAGATCCTCTGTATCCTTTCAAAGCTCTTGAAAATGCATTTGAAATTTTAAAAATACCCTAAAATCTTTCAAATCCTTTGCAATCCCTTCAAATTATTTAAATCTATTCAAAATTCTTTAGAATTAAAATAAAATATCCTAAAATCTTTAAAGTCTTTTGGAATTATACCTCATCCTTTCGCACTTTTTTTCAAATGCACTCCTTGATCCCCAGAAGTATAACGAATGAATTACACTTACCTCGAAAGATATTTGGCTTAATGGTATAATATTAATAATAAATTCGTATTTAATTTGCAGAAAATCGCAGTAACCTTGGATCGAAAGAAGCAAGCTTACCCAATCTGTGATAAAGTCAAGTCGCTAGGATTTTGTCCAAAGAGGACAAACTGTCCATATAGGCATTGCGTTCTCAAAGGCGTAGATGATCCTATCACTAATGTATGCATGTAAGTTGAAGATTTTAAGTTGAGCTAACAAAACTTTTCATATATCTTTATATTATATTATTATATATTAATTTCAGTGGCGATACGGTTAAACTGATGGTAACGTATGTCCACGATGCGACGCACTTTTCTGCCAGATTGATTAAATGTCTCAAAAAAGATCAAAAGGATCCCATCACCTATCCTTTTGAACATTCAGTCAGACTTTCAATGCAGTTGCAGAAATATTATGCCAATGTCGAAAACAGGTTTGTTTTTTATTTCTTGCGGTGCTTTAAGGAGGAGCAGGGCCTAACATTTTTTTAATTTCGGACTGCACCCTTTTTTGCCTCCGCCCGCCTCCCCCACATCTGAGAAAAGTAGCCAGAAAAACATTTTTTGAACTGTATCGATAACAGGCTTTATAGGAAAAAATGCTGGAAAACAGGAGAAATAAGATTTTTACAAAAACAGGGGAATAAATTCTTTTAAATAAAATTAAAGTTTGTAATATATTTAATTCGATTTGAAACGCTTTAAATTCCTAACATTTCAAGTAAAAATATTACATTTCCAACAAAATAGATGAAATTTGAACCAGATTGTTCAATTTTTAATTTAAAAAGATCAATTTTCAACTAAAAAAGGTATAGTTAAATTCTCACTTAAAAACATTAATTTTCCACACAAGGAGAACGAATTTTCAAGAAAATACATGAATTTGTAACCTAATGGTTGAATTTTGAAGTCAAAAAGGCCAATTATCTAAAAAAATGATTTAATTTTCAAGCAAAAAATATAATTTTTTAACAAAAATGTTAATTTTTTACCAAATGTTAAATTTTTACCAAATGTTAAATTTTAAAATAAAAAATTTAGTTAGAAAAAGGAGGAGGATTAAAAGAAAGGAAGGAGGAGGGATATCCCTTGATATTCTCCTTTCTTTTTATAACAAATAGTTTAATTTTCTACCTAAATAGTTGAATTATAAATTAAAAATAATAATTTTCAACTAATTAGTTTAATTTTCGACCAAATTGTTGATGTTTTAAGCCAAAAAGATTAATTTTCTACAAAACAGTTGAATCTTCAACAAAAAGGTTCATTTCACCAAATAGCTAACTTTTCAACTAAAATGATGAATCTTTAACCAAAAAATTCATATTTTACAAAGTAGTTCTACTTAAAACCATGTCGTTCAATTTTGAACAAAGAAGATTAGTTTTCTACCAAAAAAGACAAAATTCAACAAAATACATGAATTTTTAATCAAATAGTAGAATTTTTAACTAGAAAAGATAAATTTTCATTAAAAAATATTAACTTTTAACAAAAAATAGAATAGCTACATTAATTTTTAAATAAAAATTAATTATCTGCCAAAAAATAACGAATTTGCCAAAAAATAGTTCAATTTTCCACCATATAGTAGCATTTTTTACTAGAATAGACGAATTTTCAAGAAAATACATGAATTTTCAACCAAATAGTTCAAGTTTCAACTAAAAAGGATACATTTTTACAACAAGAAACGAATTTTCGACATAAAAGATCAATTTGTAATCAAAATTATGAATTTTCAGCCAAAATGATGAATCTTTAATAAAAAAATGAATTCTTAATATAAATAATTGAATCATCAACCAAAACAGATTAATTTTCAATTAAACAGTTGAATTTATAAGCAAATAAGAGGAAAATTTAACTATTCCAGTTGAAGATTCATCTATTTGGTTGAAAGTTGAACTATTTTGTTGAAAATTCGTTTTTTCCTTGGTTTAAAATTAATCTTTTTAACTGAGAATGTCGCTTGACGATTTTTGTTTGAAAATTGATAATTTTTTATTTGAAAATCCGTCTTTTTTGTAGAAAAGTAATCTTCTTGGTTTGAAATTTCTTCTTTTTTAGTAAATATCCAACTGTTTGTCTGATTTATTTAAATTCAACTATTTGTTTGAAAATACCTACATTTTGTTGAAAATTCGTCTTTTTGGTTTTAAAATTCATCTTTTTTAGTAGAAATTTCATATTTTTTTATTGAAATATCAACTATTACTATTATTTAATTATCCCGTTGAGTAACATTTTAGCTTGAAAATTCAACTCTGGTTGAAAGTGAAACTGTTTTTGTTAGAAGTTTAATTTCTTGTTATTAAGGATTCGGCCATTTGGTTGAAAATTTGTTTTTGTAAGTTGAAAATTCATCTTTCGTGATTGAAAATTTGTAGTTAAAAATGTTACAAGAAAAAAATTCTGTTATTTGAATATTAATGGCTAGGAAAAATGAAAATTAAGTTTTTCGGCAACCCTGATTAATACATTTTATTAAACAGTAAGGAATTTATAGTTTATAGTCATTTATATTATTTAAAAAATGGTTTTTTACAATAAAAATTTCCCTCCTTGATTCGAGACGAATAAATTGACCTATAGTATTAATAAATTTTCTCGAAGAGTGAGAAAGTTATGATAATTTTAATCGTACAAAATTAATTTTTGAACTATAACTCTTTAAATTATCATATTTCAAAGCTGGTTTTATCTGTAGGAGAGGACTCAGAAAGATTCGAGTTGGCGATATTTGCGTTATGGAGGAAACTATTGAACATTACAAACGAGTGCAAATCCTAAACATTGTCATGAGAAACAATTTCGATGAACCTTCAGTCGTCACTGTAAGATGCATCGATGATGGACGTGTATCTTTGAAAGTCAGGGTAAGACACTTTTTTTATTTCATAGCGTAAATGTAACACAATAAATCATCTTTATATAGACCGTGAAAAGCGGAAATTAACCTGGAATTTTGAACAACGGGAAAAAGCCCGGAATTTTTCAGACTTGTTTTTGCTTTTGAAATAAATAAGATTTTAAAGTAATGTTTTGTTCAAAAATGAATGTTTCTTTTATACTGTATATGTAAGAATTTAAAGCTTGTGTTGATAGGTCGTTAAAAAATACTGAAGTTGCTTTCATATTTCAGAAAGAAAATTTCCTTTTTAGATATTTAAGTATGATTTCCTATCAAAAAGCCAAAATCTATATTTTATATCCTGGATCACAAAAAGGCGTATTTGTCCTAAAACTACGTTTGACAGAATTTTTCAGAATTTTCACTGCGGTTTATTAAATCACAGCCTTCACACTCTTTCCTCTATTCGTCTTTTTCCTATTTTTTTTAGAATTCCTGTTTTCAAAACTTCATTATTTTTAATTGAAAAATCTACTATTATATTTTTGGTTCAAAATTCATCTCTTTTGGTTAAAAAATTCTACTGTATGGTTGAAAATTTAACTATTTGGTTAAAAAGTCATTTTTTGTTGTTGAAAATTTATCTTGTTTAGTTGAAAATTAATTATTTTTATTTAAAAGACCTACTATTATATTTTTGTTTCAGAATTTATCTCATTTGGTTAAAAATTCTACTATTTAGTTGACAATTTTTTTATTTTTGTTGAAAATTCAACTATTTTGTTCAAAAGTCATCGGGTCGGTTGAAAATTTATCTTTTATGGTTTTGGTTTATGGTTTTTAATTAAAAACTCTACTATCGTATTTTAATCCAACATTAATCTCTTTTAGTTAACAATTCTACTCTTTAGTTGAAAATTTTATTATTTTGTTGAAAATTCAACTATTTTGTTAAAAAGTCATCTTTTACGGTTGAAATTCATCTTTTGATCGTATTTTTTGTTCAGAATTCATCTATCTTGGTTAAAAATTCTACTATTTGTTTAAAAATTTAATTATTTCGTTGAAAATTTAACTGTTTTATTAAAAAGTTTTTTTGTTGAAAATTGATCTTGTTTATTTAAAAGTTAATTTTTTAATTTAAAAAGTCTATTATTATATTTTAGGCTCAGAATTAATTTATTTTGTTTAAAAATTCTACTATTTTGTTGAAAATTTAACTGTTTTATTAAAAAGTCTTTTTTTGTTGAGTATTGATCTTATTTATTTAAAAGTTAATTTTTTCATTTAAACAGTCTATTATTAAATTTTAGGCTCAGAATTAATTTATTTTGTTTAAAAATTCTACGATTTTGTTGAAAATTAACTGTTTTATTAAAAAGTCTTTTTTTGTTGAAAATTGATCTTGTTTATTTAAAAGTTAATTTTTTCATTTAAAAAGTCTATTATTATATGTTATGCTCAGAATTAATTTATTTTGTTTAAAAATTCGACTATTTGGTTGAAAATTTTATTATTTTGCTGAAAATTCAACTATTTCGTTAAGAAGTCATTTTTTTTTGGTTGAAAATTCATCTTTTGGGGCGTATTTTTGGTTCAGAATTCATCTATTTTGTTTAAAAATTCTACTATTTGGTTGAAAATTGAAGTATTTTGTTAAAAC
>JAABKJ010006561.1:0-21835 GCA_011634705.1 Andricus grossulariae
TGCTGTTCCCGCTTGTTCTAAATTTTCTTACCTTGATAAGGGTGCTGTGTGAGCACCGAAACGTTGGTGAATATTATTTTAGACCCTTTAGACCCACACTTGGTTCTCAGGTATACAGGATATACCTTTAGACCCACACTTGGTTCTCAGGTATCCAGGAGGTAGCATCGTATTTTCGTTGCTGTTCCCGCTTGTTCTAAATTTTCTTACCTTGATAAGGGTGCTGTGTGAGCACCGAAACGTTGGTGAATATTATTTTAGACCCTTTAGACCCACACTTGGTTCTCAGGTATACAGGATATACCTTTAGACCCACACTTGGTTCTCAGGTATCCAGGAGGTAGCATCGTATTTTCGTTGCTGTTCCCGCTTGTTCTAAATTTTGTTACCTTGATAAGGGTGCTGTGTGAGCACCGAAACGTTGGTGAATATTATCCATGCTTTGTTGTTGTGATTACAAAGTAATAAAAATAAAAAAGACGAAAGAAATAAAAAAGAGAAGGAAGGGGATTCGGTTGGTTGCCTTCTCATTTTTCTTTTCTCTCTTTTATTTTTGTCCAAAGAAACAAATTTTTTGATTTTTTGTTCTTAGGAATTACAATAGGAGCATTTTGTGGTGGTTGTCCAAATTTTATCGTTGTATTCTTGTTTCATTTTCAGCAACTCTATAGATTGACTTGAGTGTTGGACGTTAAATGGGATTTCGAATTTGATTCTAATCTAATTTAAGATTCTTAAATTTCATAGAAACCAATGTCAATTTAGAAGAATTCAAGTCAAAAGAGTCAAAAATTTAGAAAACATAAAAAATTATTATAGAAGTCTCAAAAAAATTAAAGAGACTTCACTCTCTTCAAAAACAACATCTTAACCCTTAAAGCGCCATGCTATGTAATAATAACACAAAGCGCCATGTGGGGGCAAGGGCGACCCCCGGTTCGGAAAATGTCACATTGAAAAGAGAGTAGCTGTTATTTTAATTTCAAAAAATTACTGAATACTCTTCAACTATACTTTCAGTGTGTAGATAAAGTTATATCGACGAAAAAATTTGTGCTGCGAGTTAGAAAAATAAAAATCTTTCAAAAACGTGAAAAATGACTTTGTTCACGAAAAAAAATCATAACTCAGTCAATTTTTGATATTTTAACCTAAAAATTTAACCTGTAATTCTCAAAATATAGCTCTTCAAGAAAAAAAATTGTTTTAATGCAGCTTTGAAACGAGGTATTTACTTGAGAACTTGAAGTGGGTCATTTCATGAAAAGTGGGAGGAACGTTTTTTAATGATTACTTCTTTATTTTTTCATGTAATTTTATTACTTCTTAATAATAATAATCGCGCAAAAAATTGGGGTCTTTTCATACCCCGGGGGCGTTTTAAGTGTTAAAAATACAGGAAAAGAGATCTTTATAATGGTTAAGAAGGACGAAGGATAATGGACAATATGGAGGTACAATAAGACAGTATACGTGATGAGCGTTTACATAGATGAATTTTCGTTGAAACCATTGATGTGGAAACTGTTGTTAATTAGAACAAGGCACGCCTGACCGTCACCTTGCTCGGCGAGGAGAACTTTACGGGTGAGCTTCCTACGGGGATAAGCAAAAGTTCCCTGTCCGGACTTTCCAAACTCCTTTCCAGCCTGCGAAAGAGTTCCGTCGCCGAGGGGAGATTTTCGATCGGGGGTTCCGCGAGTGATGGGATTGAGCTCCCCACGAGGATGAGCAAAGGCTCCCTGTCCGAACTTTCCAAACTCGTTTCCAGCTTGCGAAAAAGTTCCGTCGCCGAGGGGAGATTTTCGACCGGGGGCTCAGCTAGTGCCGGAATAGTTAATGCCCCCTAGCGGACATGGGGGGGGGGGCGAGAGAAGGTTTCTGTCAGACTACTTCATGTGGTACACAAGACCTTCCGAAGGATGAACCTCCTGGTGGGAAATCAGGGGCAAAAGGCGTGAATGAACCGGGCCGAAAATACTGCGACTACCAAGCGAGAGACACGTTCGAAAATCACAACTTCGCGGCAATAACTCCCGAATCGACGGACACTTCATCACTAACCTTCCTTTGCTGACGGAAAACCTCCGACCCCATCGAAGCTGGAAAATTCTGGATCCTGGATGACTCCTGAAAAATTAGGCTGGACGCTAAAATTCGAACTCGGAATTTAATGATTCGCAAAAGGGAAGAAAAAGAAAACTGGTGGGAATAAAAAGAGCTGGAATTTTAAGAACCGAAAAAATGAATTTAATTATAAAATTCGGGGCACAACTTTAATCGAATTAGCTGGCGTGAATCGATCCTTATGATAAGATCCGCTTCTCGTTCGAAAAGCTACTAACTAACCTCCTGACGATTTCCTAGCGATTCGCAACCGTCGATCGAATTCTCGTTCTTTCCAGTGGTGGGGAGGACAATCGAGCTCTATCATTGGTTGCCCGCTCCTCTCAATCGTTCGAATTTGGCGACAATTTGCTCTTCTTCTGTTCGCAAGAATTTTATCTTTTTCAGACAGTTGAAGCCCTGCGCTGAATGTAAAACATTTGAAAATCCTATTTCTAAAACAAACTCATTGTAGAATTCCAATCCCAAAACTTTAAATCAGGCACCATTCTACTGTTATTCCTGTCGAGCAACCGAAAAATCAAAATCATCTTCTATTAAAAAAAAAAGAAAGTGAAAATAAATTCGCTGCAAACGTGAGCTCGAGATTTCTATGTTACAATTTCCGAGGATAAGGGGGCCGAATTATTTTCGGAAAAACGGGAAGCTTGAATCCCAAACCACGCTTGATGATTACACACGATGGTCGTTATTAATATGAATTATATCACAGTAGAAACAATCAGTCTCCAACTTAAATTAGGTTTGTGGACTTTAGGGAGAGCCTAAGCTTTTACTATGACACTATTGTGAGGTTTTAAACGATATGCATAATAATCATTAATTAATGTTTGACGTTCCCATATGATAGCAATGTCATTACATTTATTTTCAATAGTTGGAACAGTTGAAGTTTTAGTTTTTGATTTATAAAATATTTAAGCTGGACCACCTCCGCGTTCCCTTCAACAACACTGCGTCAGACTCTCGCTTACGCACGCACGTCTGTTTATACCGCTCTCCTGATTGGCCCAGCTTAAATATTTTATAACTCAGAAACTAAAACTTCAACTGATTTTTGGAAAAGGAATTTTCGATTTATTTATTTGTATAGAGCTACATAAGTCCGGACACTTGAGTCTGGGACACCCTGTAGAAGCATAATAAGGCGTTGTTTGAAATCTGTTTTGAAGTGTCATACGAGATGTGGTTATTAGGTTTCAAGACTGGGCCCGTAAAATGCGTTATAATAAAATTCTTACTTTTTAACTTTTATCTCCTTCAATGTACTCTCCATGTCGATCAACACACTGCACCGCTGCATGCGCATTTTCCATTGTTCAAAGTATTGCTGGAGGTCCTCGAGTGTAAGGATTTTTAGGGGCTGAGCCGTTTTTGCTTTTACATCCATGGTCTGAAAACAGGTTCCTTTTATCTAACTTTTGATTTTTGGAAAGAAGTAGAAGTCGCAGGGTGGTAAATGTGGTGAATGCACTTCCAGATAATATTGTTGATGAACTGTTTTACATGCAGGTACCCACTCAGCCATGATGATGCCTTGGATATCGAAGGAAACGATGAGCATGATCTTGAATTTTGATGTGTTTATTCGCATTTTTTTCGTCCTCGGCGATTCTAGAGTCTTCCAATGCATCGAATGTCGCTTGTATACAACTAGCGCCACACACGTAATCTTAGAACTTAATTGTATTCCGTTCCCCAAATGACTTCGGTCGTTTTGACCCTCGCAGTTGAAATCCTCATTATTCCAAGGGCACCGTATGGCCCTCAAGAGTAGTGGCTAATCCTATTTACCTTTGACAAATTACTCACACTATTTATCTTCATGATATTTATTTGTTATGCAATACAAAATTTGTTTCTATATCTTTTTATTATTTACCTGCAATAATTTTGTTTTCCTTTGGATGGAAAATCTAAAAATGTTGTCTATTTATTTCCATCTCCAACAGTTTACTAAATAATTGTAAAAAATTACAATTTCAATCTTTTTGTGGAAAATTTTAGATGCCTGTAGAAAATTGTTACGGTTGTAAAATGGTAATCATTAGCAGGTTTCAACTGGCTCCTGGATTGCAGAACCTCACAAATATTTACTTAGGATATTCAGAAACGAAACAAACCTTGAATGAAATGAAGACAAGTATAATATTGTCGCACATGCGTACTGATTCTCGAATTGTCCCATGGCATACCAAAAATATCCCTCTATCATATCTTTATAAATATAAAAAATTGTTAAATCCTATTGCCCTAAAACGTAGATCTCTAAGGCCTGAAGGTAAAAAGTAAGCTGTTTTGCAACATATACTTAACTAAATTTCATTGTAACAGGTAAAAAATTTAGCAAAGATTCACAAGGATAAAGCCGAGTTGGACCGCATGAAGAGGGAAGTAGCGAAATCAACGGTGGAAAAGGGTGTGAACGAATGCACAAGACTGACAACAATTTACGAAAAAAAAAGATCGGAGCTCGAAAGGCAACATGAAGAAGTTCGGCAGAGGTTCGAAGAAGAAAAATCTAAGGTTTCAATTTTTTTCCTTATTTGTAATTTTTATACTACAATAAGATTTATTTCGCGATGCGTTAACATAATCACTACTAAAGGCGGATGGTGTCAGAAAGCAAGTAAGCAATTCTAAGGTTTTGTTTTTTATTAGGTTGGATTACAGTAAAACCTCCTTCCTGTTACGCATGTGTAAATAAAGTGAAAAGTCAGGGTATATTTAAAAGAAGTTTTGTGATCAGTTTGGATAGATGACAGTAAACCTCACCAGAATCTAGAAAGAAAATTTAAAAAACAGAATTAGGTCATGAACTAAGTTGAAAGAAAAAAATTGTACTTTTTTTTAAAAAAACGTCAAAATTAATATACTTATAAATACGTTGATGTTTTTTGCACAAATTGGAAAAATGCGTTTCGCCTAATTTCCTCTGAAAAAAAAAACAATTTCTTCATCGAGAAATTCTACGACTAGAAGTGTAGAACCAGCCTGATTTGAAATGGATGCGGTAAAATATGAAAAATCTTTAACCTATTGACCAAATTCATTCGAACTCATAGAATCATTTGCTACTCAAATATGTTGTTTTTCAAATGGACTAAGACGACAAGTATCTTACCAATTTGCCGACAAAATTTGGTTGACAAAGTTATGAGTATTTCAGTATAAAATTTAAAACTCGGATTATCCAATATATATGTTTATCGTCCTTTTTCGAAATCTATTGGTAAATTGCAAAAAAGTCAAAAATTGAAAAGATGGCAGCTGTTTTTCAGAAAATATTTAAAATCAATTTACTGAGAAACTCCAATATTTTCTTCTCTTGTCTTGTTTCTATATTCGTCTTAAGGTATACAGTATATTCCATGATATACAATTTTACGGGGCAATACAAATTTAAAAAAAGACTTAATTTAACAGTTTTAACAACGTGTTGGTGGAAGAATAATGACGTACCCTAACGTCGGACATTATCGGTATGATCAGCGAGATTACTTTTTTTTTTCAACCGTTAGAAAGCTTATTTAATTCCGCATCGATTCACCTCTAATAGAGATCATTTTGACTTTTTCAAGAGAACAGACCATGTGGGAAGTTTAAAAAAGCAAAAATTTCTCGAATTTTGTACCTCGACTTCAACTTCATGGCCTGGGAAAGTTGTAGCACAGATCTGAAATTCATACCACACAGTCTTTGAAGTCTTATCTTTAATTTAAGTCAATAAAACTCGAAAAATCTCAATGGGTTCTCGAGATACGACTAAAGATGACCAAGTCTCAAATGTAAAGTTTCAGCCGACGATTACTGCTGAAATTGACAGAACGTCATCTGTGAAACCTCATCTTTAATTTAAAGAAAAAAAAGTTTTAAAATATTCACGTGTTCCCAAGTTATGACAATAAATGTCCAAATGTGTCTAAATCGAATTTCAGTCGGCGATCACCACAGACGGCCAGACTTGTTGCTTAAATAAAAGATGAGATTTCACAGATTACGTCCTGTCAATTTCAGTTTTTTTCCATTGGTATCCTAAGTCACAGCACGAGTAGAAGTTAAAAGAACAAAATCTGAGAAATTTTCGGCCATCGCCGTTCTCGCGGTCGACAACAGTAGTCTTTGGCTGAAATTTGACATTTGAGACTTGGATATTCTTAGTCGTATTTTGAAAACCCATAAAGATTTTTAAAGGTTTATTGGCTTAAATTAAAGATAAGACTTCAAAGACTGCGGGGTATGAATTAAAAAAATTTTCCACAACTTTGCTGGGTCATGCCATAAGTTCAATTCGAGGTACAAAATTCGAGACATTTTTGCATCTTTTTAAAAAACTTCTCACGCGGTCTACTCTCTTCAAAAAGTCAATTCAGCAGTGATTTTTAATAGTAATTTCGCTGATCGTACCGACAATTTCGGACGGTAGTATAAGTTAGAGAAAAGTAGTCAAAGTAGGCGCCTTGGGCCTACACAAAAGGGGTTCGTAGCCTATTAAGACTTTAATTAAGTTGTTGAAACATTCCCCTCTTATACTTTTCCTCTTCTGCTCCCCCTAATGCCCTACAAAACCCTAAAATTGGAGAGTACCTAACGATTATTTCGAAAATACCGACTTCAAAGGAGTAAGTTTGACGTAAAACTTGTTCAAATTGTTATACTATGTTCTTTTTTCTTTTTTTATTAAACAAGAAAATTGTATTGTTAAAAAAAAATTCAAAGAATTCTATACATATTTTTGCAAAAATATCGAAAATAACAAGAGATAGAAGAAAGTGGAAAGACATATTTTCCTGAGACTTTTTCAGATAAACATACTCTCTTCCCGCCAAGGCTCGGGCACCAATATATTTGAGTGGAAAATGATTCTGTGACTTGAGAATTGACTGTCTTCTTCTCGGTTTGAAATGAATTCTGCGTATCACTTCCAGCGAGAGTAAGGTTGTTGAAGGTTAGGATCGGACAGCTGATTTAATGTCGCGGGCAGATCTGACACAAAAGTTCCATTAAGTGTGTGTGTTCTGCATATGCAGTCAACACATTCAGTCGCGAAATTAAATCGTGCAGCAGAGAGTATATTCGGACGCGGAACTAATCGGATGATCTCAAATAAACCGATGTACTTCGGTATGGACTCGTAAGTAGGAGTAACCTCGAACATGAAATGAGGGAAAGAGGGGGGTGAAAGCGGAATTAAATCGGACGACACTAAATCGGAAGGAAGCTGTATTTTAGTTTGAACAATTGTTGTAAAAACAATTAAGAGAATAAGAAAAGCCATTGTATTAACGGCTGTTCGTCATAAAATATATTTTTAATGATCGGGAAAAATGTTTGAAGACCGGGACTTAAGAGTGAATTTTTTCCTCAATTTTAGCGGATACCCTTGTTTAATGACAGCGTACATTAAAATTCGAAGCATCTAGTAGAGGTTTTTTTTTACAATCTATACCTGTGGTGAAAGTAAGCAAAACATACGAACATATGTCTAAATGTACAGGCTCGTTTCACTGTATGCCAGGGAGTGCTCTGACGCATAATGGGGTAAGTTACAAAGTCGCCCCTTTAGGGGACAAATCCACGTGAATAAATAATGGTTATAAAGATTAAAATTTTTTGTTTGAGAGATATTGTTACTTTAAGTTTATAATAATGCATAGAAACAAATTTCTATCACCCCTCCAAGCAACCTCAGATCGGTGTCCCTTGTATGGTGGTTTCTGTGGGATGTTGAAGCATCATTCTTCGATGCATTGAATTGATCAGAAAATCGTTCGAGATAACCAGTTTAATGATTTAGGAAATTTGTCGATTTAGCTAGATTACGAAATAGAAAAAATGTCTAACATCGCATAAGGCACATTGAGATCAGTTTAACATCAAGGGTTGTTCACAGGGGTTGTTAGAACAGCATCCTCTAGTGCATTCCTTGGTCCAGAAATCTTGTTCTTTTTTTATTAATTGAAAGTTTATAGTCGTATCAACTGCTAGGGTCATTGGCGACTATACTATACAGATAATTATAAATCTGTGTGGTAGTATAAATAAGAACAGAAGCGAAGCTTTCTGAAGACATATCCAGCCTCGCTTGCTGATTTGAAATTCGAACCCGCGCCAGTGTGGCTACTAAGGTTTTGCAAAATAAGACAATAGACCTTTTCATTCAAGAGCTGAAGCTTAGGCGCCGCCATGGCGGGCATTTAAAATTTTCGGAGTATGTTGTTAAAATGTACGCTGTGATACCAAATTTTAATGTGAAATTGAAAAAAAAGATGTGCCAGGTGCTGAATTACACCATAAAAAGGTGGGGAAAACAACTATTTGCCAGTTAAAAAGGTGGCTAAAGTGCAGAAAACAATATACCAGTGGGAAAAAGCAACAACTTGTTTACCAATTTGTAGAATGCAGGTTATGTTTACATCACGCATAGTGGCATAGTTGGGATATTAGAAAAATAGTGCTTTACATAAAAATTAAATTATCTGTAATACTAAAAACATATATGAAAAAAATGTTGATGAAAAGGCCTATGATTTCGGCCTATTTTCATGCCTCTGGAGCGAGCCCACCAACATGCTTCTCGATCGTTGTGAGTAAAACATACTTTCTACTCTCTGGTGAGTAGAAAAATGACGTTAGCGAAAGAATACGGCTTATAATCACCTTAGTTTGTGAATACCGTGTAGGCGACAGTCATGTTTTTTTAAGGTCAATATCTGTAGCAGGGATAGTATAGCATAACGAAATTGTAAAAAGAATGTGTCAAACGTATTACTTGGATTTCTGTTTTTGTGCATTCTGCTGCCTAGCCTTTTTCTCACCGACTCTTAGCACCCCAAATAAAGAGTGTTAAAGATGTTTGGAATTCGATTAAGTTTGATGTCGAAATCTGTTTTTCTAATAATTTGTTGCTATTAAAAATTTAAATAGGCAAGCCATAATGGTAAAATAAGGAAAACCTAATTACAGTTGAAAACCCGTGGCATAAGGATTTTCAGATTTGTTGAATATTTATTAGTTTCGAGGAGAGTCGAGTTGAGCACGGTGAGATCAAGTCGGGTCGGGTCCGAACTTTCCAAATGCTCGAAAGTTTTCGAGTACTCGAGATGCTTAGATACTCCAACAGTTATGAGCTGCTCGAAAGTTTTGGGATTAAAAAGATTTTGGATCAAATATTTCGAGTACCATATGTGCACGTATAAATTTTAATTTGCGCAGTTGGGAGTATAACATCTTTGCACGCTCACGTTTTGGAGTGTTTTATCTGTGTAGGTGTGAATTTCAACGTGTAGAGTTTAGAGTGTCCCATATATGCACGTGTACAGATGTTACCCTCCCAACTGTGTACGTGCACAGATGTGACACTCCTAACTGTGCACTTTAAAATTAAGACGTGCACAGATGGGATACATCCAATGATGCACGTTTCACTTGAAGCGATTAAATTATCAAATTTCCAACCTACACGCTTATGTGCACAGATGGTGTACTTCCAACTGTGCACTTGCACAAATGGCACCCTCCCAACTGTGCTGATTATTTTTCAAGCTAGTTAAACTACCCCTAGATACACCTCCACTAGTGTATTCTTGACGACGTGGTTGATAAGACCAGTCTAGTTAGTCCGAGTGAGTACTTTTTACACTAGCTCGTTTTGAGTCAAATTCAGTTTGCTTTAGCATGGCCAGAAAACTACCGATTTTTTTGTCAACCAGGGGATCTTTAGTTATGATTTTTCTTGGATTGATACTGTCCTCGATGATCCCTATGATCGGTCCTATGTTTAGCACTAGTCCAGGGAACGAAGATCAAAAAGGTGCCTATTCACCACAAAATTTTAGAATGAAAACGAGGTATGCGATCATGTAGTGTTTATGCCTGAGGCAAAGGCTGCTATGCTTGCAGGCAAAAATATGTGATCAGAGCAAATTGTGTAATAATTTAAGTTTGGCTCACAAAGTAATAAAAACCGGAAAAAATGGCCGTTTTGCAAAATGTAGTTATTTTTGCAAAAAGTGTATGCACATCTATTAAAGTCTCTGAAAAAGTGTGTTTTGTTAACCTGAAAGTATATGCAAGATTTTAGCTCAAAATAATGAATAGTTTTTGAGAAAAGCTATTTGTTATTAAAAAGGTACTGTTGTTTCTATAGGGCTAACTTTTTTTTATCGGTCACAAAGCCATAAATATGCACAAATTTTAATCCTCAAGAGTTCTAGTGTTATGTACGCTTAGCCGCTAATTGATTTTGAATATTAAGTACGTTAAGAATGGAATGCAAAACAATAGTATGTTTTTGTCTAATAAAAAAATGGAACAACTACATGATTTTAAGATGAAAATATTTTCTGTAATTGAAGTGGGGGGGGGGATAATTTTTTGTAACAACAATTATTGCAGTCGTCATTTTCAAGATACCCAGCCGATAAGTACACTCCCCTTAAAACGTCATCACACGCACGGCACGCACACTGATTGGGGTTCTCCCACTACGTGTGCTATTTTTTTATGACTTGCGCATCATTTTTATGCCTGCGCGCACCTAATGTCGTGCTACTAGAGGGGGCATCCGATAAGTCCGCAATTTCTGGAATTTTCCGCCCCTACAGCCCCGAAATGAGAGACGTGTCAGACTTCTACTGTAATATAATTGTCAGAAAAATCAGTTGCGAAAATATTGTTTAGAATAGCGGTTTATTTACGACCAAGGTCGGTCACAGTATATGTCGGCTTTGTGAGGGAAGTTGCTTCCACCTGGTATACGCTGGCACTGAAACTGAATTCGCGCGTTCAAAGTGCAACAATTGGAAAAATGTCATGAAAGAATTAACATATCGAGTACAACTGAAGGAGAAAGGCCTCGCGATTGGAACCTTAATGGGCATCGAAGGATCCTTCAATAACACCTCTGGAGAGGTGATCAGGGTGGCCATGATCGCACATGGTGTGCCTATTGCAGTCGTGGAATGGACGTGCCACATGTTGGCCAACAGGAATCTAACTACGACTAAGGGTGATACCATTTTATGTCGAACCGTGCGGAGTTTCATCGCCCTTGCTGTGATGCTTAGTAGTGGATGAAGTGCTCCATCTACTCTCGAATCAGGGCCACCACGTCATAGGCTATGCGGACGATATACTGGTTATCGTGCGCGGCCAGCATCTGGATGCGCTCTCCGGAGTAATGAACCAAGCACTGATGATAGTGGATTCATTGTGCAAGAAAGCTGGACTACCGGTCAATCCAAGTAAGACCGACGCGGTTGTTTTCACCAGAAGGTATAAGTGGGGAACCACGAGTACGCTGAAATTTGGAGGGCAAGAACTGGAAATCAAAGAACGAGCTAAATATCTAGGAGTCATTCTGTATACGAAGCTGTCATGGAATGAGCACCTGGAAAACAAGTTTAAGAAGCTAGTAGCGTCTCAATGGCTCTGTAGTTGAGCCATAAGGAAAAGCTGGGGCTTGAAACTGGAGACACTTATGTTGATCTGCACAGCGATTTTGCGACCCAGGCTAACCTATGCGGCGGTGGTCTGGTGGAGCAGGGTCGAGCTGTCCACTGTGAAGTTTCGACTGGAAACCTCGAAGTCAACACCCACGATGGCAGTGGGGGCACTAATAGGTTTGGAGCCCCTCCATCTCACTATCAAGGCCGTGACTGTGAAGGTGGCCTGGAGCCTAAATTTGGTAAACGACAGAAGGATCTCGACAGCAGTGAAGATCCTAGTCGACATCGCGAGGAGGCCGACCCTGAACATGCCCAGGGACAAAATGGCTACTCACTACCTCTTCGACAAGAAGTATCGAGTTAGCCTATCCACGCACTAAGAATGGGTTAACGGTGACGCACACCTGCTCAGTGATGGAAACAACTGGTTTATAGATGGCTCCAGGAACGAGGAGAATGCAGGAGCCGGTGTACATCGTAGAAGAAATGGAATGGGCTTCACAATCGAGATGGGGTCTTACGCCACAGTTCTATAATCTGAGATTACGGCCATACTCCAGTGCGCCTACAAGGCAAAAGAGTATGACAACAAAAGAAACATCCGTATCTGCTCAGACAGCAGGGCTGCTATGTTGGCCTTGAATAGAACAACGACCACGTCGCTATTAGAATGGGAATGCTTTGAGGCACTAAATGTGTTAGCGACGGAAAACCGAGTTACTCTGCTATGGATCCGAAACGACAAGTTACTCTTTCTTCATGAGGTACCTGCGCTAGTTTCTGGCCTTTTTCGGCATAAATGCGTTGCATATTCTGTCTATTAGTTTCATTGACTGGTCGACAAGGCACTTCCGCCTCCAACCTAGACACAATTGTAAGGTGTTCCGACTCGATGTAGGAGCTTTTAGCCTCAGTGATAGCTTTTACTAGCTTCGATTGATCCAGCTGTGCCACGTGCCAGTTATGCCTGCCCATGTCTCTAACTAGGGTTCCACCACCGCAAGATATTGTCCCCTTACAGAATTTAATCTACTGGTGATCACTTCCTGTGAAGTGCTACTGCATACTCCAACCTCGTATGGCCGCCTCCGCTCCCGGTAATGCAAGATGGTTCCCCGGCAATCGTTATGTCTGAATGTCGGCGCCGACTCCGTGTTTAAGACTGCCCGGTCCAGTCTAAGCGCCATGTCTTCTCCTCTACTACATGTCTACTCCATGCCCCACTTATGGGCCTTCGCATTGAAGTCGCCTGCGACTACGACTTCCCCATTCATTTCCTTGATGCTCTCCTCCAGGATCCCAATCTTTCCTGGAAACTCGTCGATTCCCCCATTGGCTGAGAGGTACACACTGATATACCGTTCCGCAACACTACTCCGATATATCGAGTATATCTGCTCTATGCTCAAACGCCATTTGGTTCAGCATGTCCTAGGCCAGTCTGCTCCTGTTCATACATGGGCATAGAAATTAACGGAACGGAGCACAAACCTGCGGGGACTTGCAAGGCATAAGTAAGGGGCATGGCGCACACCACGCATGCTCTCCCTACTTACGCGGGGGGTTCTCAGCGCGCATACTACTGGGGTGGGGGCTCAAGCGCGTACTAAGAGCCAATCCAGAATCATCCCTGGCGCCCCCCCCCATAGAGTGAAAATAAATTCACCCTTCCCTATGTACCAAGTCAACCCGCTCGCCTAAGATGGGACTTTGTGCTCCGTCCCCTTAATTTCTATGTCCATGTGTTCATGCTGCATTGAATGACAGTCGTAATCTCTACTTGTTCGTACGGATCGCTTCTTTGTAGACCAAGCACTTCTTCGAGCGGGGAATGTGGTCCACATTACTGTCGCCACTAATTCGTTCGCCCCACTGCAGTAACCAGGCCTGTTTGTGCATGTAGATGCAAGGTGGTCTTTATCGCCGCACTTCAGCCGGCATTTCCTCTATCTATTGCTTGGCAATTCAAATCAGCATGGCTGTAGCCATTACATCGGTAAAATCAGATGACAGTCGTCCGTCTCAATGTCACTAATGTTCACCTAGACTCTTGGGACGAGCGCCGTCACTATTCCTGCTTCACTCATTGCTTCCCGTAGTGCCTCACCAAATGTAGCTTTTGATTCTGGAGTAGCGTCCACTTTGACCAAGAGATCTCTTGTTTTTTGTTTCCCTAATCGACTTGATCTGGACCTCCATCTCTTCAAGCTCCACCTTACTGCAGACAATTTTCAGTTCATCCGTGTTCTTTTGTTCCTCCGTCGGTCTGATCAGAACAGATTCTGGGCGGACACATACATATGTGGGTATTTATGTGTCTCGAGGTATTCTGCACACGAAAATTAAGAAAAGCTTAACTACTGTCTTCACTACAAGACTTAGATCAGTTCTAAAGAGTTTTCTCAACTCGGCCAACAAGAACAGAGCTATCAACTCCTCTGCCATCCCTGTCTTCACGTACTCCTTTGACCTCATCAAATGGTCGAACACCGACCTCGAAAGGATAAACTGAATTATCCGCGTTGAAATGACAATGCATTTATAGTGTATTTTTTTAAAACTGTTTTTCTCGAGTGAACCCGGATTTTCGTTATCACCCATGGATTAAATCAAGTGATCTCTGTACTTGATTCCAGACCTCTTGGTGAAGTCCAGTATATCAACCACTGATCGCGTAATAATTTCCTCAGGATCCATGAAGTGAGCCCCAAGGGTTTATTGCCTGAGCCTGGCTAATGTCGGGCACTGTTGTAAGACATGCAGGGATGTTTTGCCATCTCTGCCTTTCTTGGATAATCCCAAGATTTCCCTGGGTCTGTCCATCCTGTACTTATAGCTTAGGATGGCTTTCGCCTGTCAGCAACCCCGGGTTTATTCTCAGTATTCACAGTATTTCGTCCGGATCCAGCTTTCAATGGCCAACTCGATTCAGCAAGACGCTAGTTCAGTACCGGCTGGGGTCCTATGTATTCATTGCTGAGCCGCTTTTCGCCAGCTGTACTGCTTTTTCGTTTCCCTTGATGCCTGTGTGACCTTTTTGCATTCCCAAATCAGCTCTGATGTTATGTCTGGGTTTTCAACTGTAGTAATTGTCGCTTCGCTGTCCGAGCAGATTGGAATCTTCCTACTAGCAGCGTTTTTTCTATTGATGTTTCAGCGCAGACAAAGACGGCCAGGACCTCCGGCTAAAAGACGGTGGCATGCTGCCGAAGTGGCCTCTTTATCTCCCTCCTTCCTGCGCTTCCCACCTATCCCTGCTTGTAATGCAGCTGCGGAAAGCGTTGGCGAAGTTGAAGCGTGTTGCTCTTCTGTCTTGCCTCATTTCTAGAATTGACAGTGAGCTTCCCCGGTAGTTATCGCAACGTGTAGGGGCTCTTCAATGGCATGTATCCTGTCGCGGCTGTAGGCGTAGCGTTTATTGCTCCCGACACGCTCCTAACACTAGCGTTTGTAATCGTTGCAGCCCCTTCCGCATAGTTTTGAGTTTTAGCCTAGACCTTCAGACCACATGCGGGTATAGGAACCTTAGTTTAAGGACAGAGGAGTAGAGCGATGCAAGCATTTTAGGCCCTACACCACACGTCAAACCAAAGACTCTGCTGCACATCAAAAATGTCGTGACACATATACATACATACATACACCCAGGTATTTAACTGAGTCTGAGATCATCAGCCTCTTGCCATGGAATGCAGAGGATTACAAAGTCATGCGCGTATCCCTGGGATAATACCCTTCATTATTAAGCCTACGAAGAAGGCCATCACTACAATGCACCACAGGAGGGGTGAGAGGACCCCCCGCTGCGGGTATCACCACGGCTCTACTCCCCTGACTAGGCCTTGACCTCATCTAGCTTCGAGTCACCTCCGGCGTAGCATGTTTCCTATCCACATTACTAGCTAGTTTAGCACACCACATCTTGAAGCTTCTCGATAGATGACTTTTGGAGAGGTATTGCTGAAGGCAGTCTCTACGCCCAAGAAGGTGCTCACAGCATACCCCCTTGTTCCGGCTGCTGCTCCAATTTTGCCACGGCCCCGCCAGATAGGTGTGCTGCCCTTTGTGCAGCGGGGAGGATAGAAGCATCTCAACCCTGATATATTCTCTCGAGCAGCTTCTCTAGCGTCTTCAAAATGAAGGACGTTAGACTGATCGGCCGAAAATCTTTAGCAGCCTCCAGCCACTTAAAGGGGCAGAATAAATCAATGGCCCATTCCATATTCTAGATATCAACGAACTTGGCGGCGAAATTCCAGTCGGCTTTCTCCCTCTTCTGGCTCCAGCCCCCCTCCTCTCGGTAGGTTTGAGGTCCCTGAAAACCTTGGAAGTATTTTGCCAGGATCTTGTGTGGAGCCTCGCTGTATCCAGAATGTTCTCAGATTCCTCGAAAAAGCAGCTCCAATCTCTCTGTTTGTAGATTCTTATGTTTTTATTGTATTCCTACTGAGCCGTCCATTAGATGTCCCAGTCTGAAGGCAACTTCTGTTTGTCCTGTTTTACAACGCTCTGGTCATGTTGCGGAGTTTCTCGCGGTGGGCGTTCCACCATTCTGCTCCTTTCCCAAACTTAATTGTACTTATAGGGCAATTTTTCTCATATGATGTAATCAGGGCCTTACGAGGAAAATCCGTGACGTGCTCTAACTTATCTATGGTACTATAGCTTGTGGGAAATTCCACAAGCCTGCCTTGTGTTCCTCTTTATATGAGTACCCTTTAGGTAGTGAAATAAATATCTTCTTCCGCCGTTCATATTTGTCCTTCTCTTGGCCACTCAAATATTTCTTGCAATGATTAATCAACGAAATTGATTAAAAAATAATGTATGTGATTGTTATAAACATTTTTTTAAAACAAAAACTAAGATTAATAAGTTTTACATACAAAAGACACGTTTCTTTCACTGAAATTATTCGACAATAAACTAAAAGTGATTCAAAAACTGGATATGAGACAGTAAATAACAATTCGTATAATTGTTGATAACCATTTCTATAACAAAATATCACAATCTGCCTTTTGATCGTAAAAAAGGTTCTTTTTCTTCATTCATTGTTTTGATAAGCTTAATTGTAATATTAAACAAATTATGTTGATTAGCAATTTATATATCTGTTTGTTATAAATAATTTTGTATATAAAAACTCTATGCTTATAAATTTTACATAGAAGAGGCCATTTCTTGCTACGAAACTGGCCTAAAATTTGTTAATATTTGTGATAATTAATAAATAAATAATCAAGACAGTCAGTGACAATTTTTATCACGTTTAATTGAAACTTTTCTAAATGATTTGTGGAAAAGTACTCTTGCCGAAAACATTTTATTCTTTATTAAACTTTAGTAAAGTCATAATTATTAAGTGCAAGCAAGATATTAGGCATAACAATCATATCCACGATTTTTATAGATTACGAAATATACGATTTTTACTCATTGAAGGTGATTCGAAATTGTCGTAAGAACTATAGTTCCAAGTTCACCGCTAGGTTGATATCTCTCGCACACTCTCTCATGAGAGGAATCATAATTTTTGTTTATTTAACCGAGTGAGGTTGCATTAAAATTATCTTTATATGATTTCCTTTTAATATTCAGTTGACAAAGGATAAACTGTGTGACATAAGTAAGACGTAATTAACTAAAAGGAGTAGCCTAGAGAAAAGATGTGAAAAATACGTTGATAAAGCTTAACAGTTAAAAGTTACGCAATCTTGGAGGAATAAAATAACATGCATTTAAAATAAAGATGATGGAAGTGGTGAGTTTAACAAAGTTATCTTATATGAAAAATGTTAACCTATATATTTAATTATTGTTACCTGGTTTGCGTTAACAAGTAAAATATTGTTTTAAGAGTATGACGAACTGATTTGACGCCGTCCGGTGGACTGATTTAGTTAGAAAATTAAAAATGGTTAGACATAAACAAACATGTATATTACAAGTCATTGGAAAAGGTATAGTGAGTGTAATAACTGTGCACGACGTAATTACTGCAATATGTCAACAATAATACATTGGTAGAGGAGAGAGAGTTAAATGTGAGACACATGGATCTTAATATTAATACATAAAATTAAAGAATTTGAACAAAGTGCAACTTAGTTGTAACGTTATGAAAATCGAAGGAATGTTTGTGACAAGTTGCATGTTTGGCAAGGGCAACCTTGGGCCTGTTTTGATCACAATCCCTCATATGTTCTTTGATTCTTAGATCTACATAACGCTTAGTCTCACCGATATAACATTTACTACAGTTCGAGCATGTTGTTTTATAGACTACGTTAGTTGTTTTATTTATGGGAATTGGGTCTTTTTGATTTCTGAAGCAGTTGAAAGGATTTTTGACAAGTTTGAAAATGATTTTAATGTTATGTTTACCATACAGTTTTTGAAAGATTCTGGAAATTTGTGGATTTTAAGGTAGAACTATCGAAAGATCAAAGTTTACATCCCTGTCAAATCTCTCGTTAGTATTCACGCAAGGAGTAAGTAATTTACTAACCCTTAGAATAATTAGTTTATTGGTAAGTTTAGTTGGAGAACCATTAATTTTGAGTGTGTAAGAAACAATTTTCAAATTTTCTTGGTGAAAAGGAACATGAGATAATTAAATAGCTCTGTCGACTAGGCTGTTGATAATACTAGTTTTATAAGGGGGATAAGTAACAGAGTAATACTTAGTGTATCTGCCAGACCAAGTTGGTTTACGAAACCAGTAAGTGTAAATTTGACCATTGATATTAGAAATTTTGACATCCAAAAAACTAATACTTTTTCCCTTCTTGTTTTCAATAGCAGCAGATATAGGTAGATGATTCATTTAAAATTATTCTTTAACACTCCATTACAGAGATTCTCTGATCTTTGTTTACCATATGGAAACCAGAATTCTTTTGTAAAGAATACTTTATGCAATACTGCAGTTAAAATACACCTCGTTTATGAAGACAAAGGAGATGAATTTAGGTCTGAGCTGGCTTTCAATTTACAGCGTTTTCTTACTAATAAAAAGATAGTAGTTTTATATCTCATTTTATACAACTAGCTATTGAAGCAAGAGAATGCCGGTCTAACCACCAAAACATTATAGTCACTAAAATAGACAAGGAAAATGTCATCGCTCTTATGGAACGCACTGAATATACTGATAAATCTTTAGTTCTTTTAAATGACTCATCTACTTATAAATTACTCAATAGAATCCTGAAGTGCACTAATGGATACGCCCCAAAGTATTACGGGCTTCCTAAGATTCAAAAGCCTGGCTGCCCTTTATGTCCAGTCACATTATTTATGGGGTCTCCATTATATTACATTTCGGGATTCATAGCAAAACCTATTAAAGCAATTTTGGGTAACACCTTTCGGCATGTAAAAGATAGCAGGAATTTGGTGCTTATCGCACATTCCGAGGAAGATACAATAAGCAGGTCTACGGCGTGCCTATGGGCTCACCTGTATCTGCTGCAATCTCCGACTTGGTGATGGAGGTTTTAGAACATGAAGTTCTCACGCGAAATCCAAAGTTTACCCCCCTGTTTTTCTATCGTTATGTCTATGATATTATATCTTGTCTTTCTCATGATCAAATTGAACCTTTCAATAGTATATTACCACCCCAGTCCAGAAAGTTGGATTTCCGTTCGCCTTGGCCTTCATTTCACGTACGCCAGGTTATCCAATATTTCGGGCCGTGTGTCGTATACTATTTTTCTTCATCCCCAGCCGAAAGTACCTTTAATAATTAATGTTAATTAATAAAATGCGTTGTCCGCTGCTAGCTCATGCTCGGCTATATCTATGATTTTTCTTTTGTAGCCTGTATCAGCGCGCCCTCCCGGCCACCTCGCGTAGTGCCGCGCGATGTGTTTTACTTTCGCTGTTGCTCTCGGTCAGCTGAGGGGATGCATAGAATTCGGTCGCCCGCCCGACTTTTGCAAAGCCGTGGTGGAGCCGTGGTTTTTCTGTTCGGGCGGCTATCAAAAACACGTATAAAAAGCAATGAAACATATTCAAGAAGAAACTTTACTGCAAAAAGTAATGATAATTGTAATAAAATATAATTTAAAATATAGTTATATGGAAAAAATTATTCAAAATTTACACTTTCAAGTTAAACTTTATTAATGTAATAATAGGAACAACGATTTTACCGAATAATGTTTGGTCATTAAGTTACGCATAGTTTATGTCACAACATGAGCGCCGCATTTACTGCATCCAATCAGAGAGCATGTTCACTCTAGCAGGCCGCAAAAGCCACTGATCCCGGACAAAAATGCGGCCGGGAAGACGTACTTTCGGCTAGGGGACGAAGAAATAGTATATTATGACCTAAGGCCAGAAAGCTGGATTTCCGGGCGTGTGTGATATGAAGGCTGAGGCGAAGCCGAGGCCTCATATCACGCACGCCAGGGCATCCAATATTTCTCGCCGTGTGTCGTATATTATTTTTCTTCATCCTCAGCAGAAAGTACGTAGCGCAGCCGCGCCGCTGCTCTCGGTCAGCTAAGCGGATGCATGGAATTCGGTCGCCCGCCCGACTTTTGCCAAGCCGAAGCGGGGCCGAGGTTTTGCTGGTCGGGGCGGGCATCCAAAACACATTTTTTATTTTTGCGTAATACTTCTTCCTCGTCCGCAGAATCTTCAGACGAAAAGTCGACCATTTTTGATGTTTTGTGCCGACTTTTTATGCACAAAAATCGCAATAACCTTAAACCATCAGTTTTGAGGTTGAACACACGGACGCTCTCTTTTTTCCATTCACCTGTCAAGATAAATTTTTTTCGGAGGCTAAGTACACAATAACATATTACTGAGTGAGCGTTGCTATGCCAGCAAGCCACAAAAATCTCGCAGCCAATCAGAGATTGCGTTAACTCCAACAGGCCGCAAAAGCCACTGTTCCCGGAGAGAAATGCAGCCGGGAAAACGTATTTTTGGCTAGGGGACAAAGAAAAAACCTTTTTAATACATATCACAATAGATTACAGTTCACTATCGCAAACGAGCAAGAAAAAAGTTTTAGATTTTTGGATGTCCAAATTTCTAATATCAATGGTCAAATTTACACTTACTGGTTTCGTAAACCAACTTGGTCTGGCAGATGCATTAAGTATTACTCTGTTACTTATCTCACTCATAAAACTAGTATTATCAACAGCCTAGTCGACTGAGCTATTAAACTATCTCATGTTTCTTTGACAGGGACCTAAACTTGGATCGTTCGATAGTTCTACCTTACAATCCACAAATTTCCAGAATCTTTCAAAAACTGTATGGTAAACATGACATTAAAATTATTTTCAAACTTGTCAAACATCCTTTCAACTGCTTCAGAAATCAAAAAGACCTAATTCCCGTAAATAAAACAAATAGCATAGTCTATAAAATAACATGCCCAGACTGTAATAACTGTTATATCGGTGAGACTAAGCGCTATATAGATCTAAGAATGAAAGAACATATGAGGGATTGTGATCAAAACAGGCCCAAGGTTGCCCTTGTCAAAAACATGCAACTTATCACAAACATTCCATTGATTTTGATAACGTTACTATTCTTGCTAGAGAGACATATTATTACAAACGTATATTCATGGAAATGTTCTACATTGTAAAAAATACAAATAATGTTAATTTTAGAAACGACGTTGATAATATGAGATAATATTAAGATCTATTAGTCTCATATTTATCTCCCTCTCTTCTACCAATGTATTATTGTTGACACATTGTAGCACTTACGTCGTGCGCAGTTCTTACACTCACTATACCTTCTCGACATTTTTTAACCAACCTTTAACCTATACCGCACGTGTGTATCTTACTTTAATCATTCTGTCTGCTGAATGGCTTGTAATATACATGTTTGTTTATGTCTCCAACAATTTTTAATTTTCTAACTAAATCCGTCCATCAGATGGAGTAAAATCAGTTCGTCATACACTTTAAACAATATCTTACTTGTTAACGCAAACCAGGTAATAATAATTAAATCTCTAGGTTAACATTCTTCCTATTTGTAAGATGCCTTTGTTAAACTCACCACTTCTATCATCATTATTTTAAATGCATGTTATTTTATTTTATTTCTACAATATTGTAGTACTTTTTTCGAGGGGCTATTCACTGAGTGAAAATGAGTGCAGATTTCGAAGAATACGCGATCTTAAGTCTGAGTTGAGATGAGTGAAGCGGAACAAGTCAGAGTTGGCGAGAATCGGAGAGAACTGGAAAGAATCGAAGAGA
>JAABKJ010006562.1:0-21835 GCA_011634705.1 Andricus grossulariae
CATAGCTGGCGCCGCCACATGGCGACCGTCAACTCTCATGACAATATTTTCCACAGGCCTCCACGGAGAAGTGGCATCGGGCTGAGTTCAACTATTTGGTTGTAAATCCAACTGCTTGGTTGATAATTAATTTCGTTGATGTTGAAAATTCATGTTTGTAGGTCGAAAATGTGGCGAAACTTACGTGGCTACAAATTTAACTATTTTGTTGAAATTTTTTTTTTTTTACAATTCCACTAATTTTTTAAAGTCATCTTTTTTGTTCGAAAATTCAGAGTTTTGAAAATTCGTCTTTTTGAGTTGAAAATTCATATTTTTTTCGTAAAAAAGTTGTTGGTTGAAAATTAACCTGTCTTCTAAAAAATTCATCTTTTTAGCTTGAAGATTAGTATTTGACTCAAAATGCAACTCTTTGTAGTCGAAGTTACTTTTTTTTTTTAAATTCGTCTTTGTGGATGGAAAATTTAACTATTTGGTTACAAATTTGTCTCTTTCTTGAAAGTTTAACTATTTGGTTGTAAATGCAACTGTTTGGTCCAAAATTAAATCATTTCTGTTGTTATTGAAAATTCAACTATTTGGTTAAGCAATTACATTTCTTGGTTGAAAATTAATCTTTTCGGGTTTAAAAGTCAACTGTTTCCTAAAAAATTCGACTTTTTAGCTTGAGGACTCAACTCTTTCGTTGAAAATTCATCTCTTTTGGTAGAAAATTAACCTTTTTTTTGGTTACAAATTCAACTATTTTCTTGAAAATGCAATATATTTCGACTTAAAATCTGAAGCGTTTCAAAATGAATTCAATATGGTACCTATACATTAACTTCCCCTCTTCTGAGAGCATTTTTAAATGTGAAGTCTGTTAAAATCTTATGTTTTGTGTTTTATTTTAGGCATTTATGAAATGAAATCGAAAACAAAATTTTGACTCACATCGTAGTTTTTAATGGTCCTTAGGGAGAAAAAGGAACGAACGGGGGAAAGGGAATTAAAAATGGGCAGCTTAAGGGGAAGTTAAGTTAAGAGAATTTAGCGAAAAAATGGAAAAAGAGGAGGTAGGAAGTATGGAAGAGGAAGGTGTAGACACGCTGCTGGAAAAACTTAAAGGAGTGATTGATAAGGTAAGGAAGGAGGTGAGACCGAAAGGAAATGGAGAGGAGGTTAGGAGAGGTTGGTGGGACTACGCATGCAGGGAAGGTAAAGATAGGATTAAGGAGAGTGTAAAAAAATGGAGGAAAGGAGAAATAGGGACTCAACAGGAGAAGGAGACATCACGAGAGAATGTTAAGGGAAAAAAGACAGAGGGAGAAAGAAAGGTAGAAGTAGAGAAAGTGGCAAAGGAAGGGAGGAAATGGGAAATGGTAAACAGGGAAAGAGGAGGAAGGAAGGGCATACATGAAGATATCAGGATGGACGAGTGGACAAGAGAGTAAAGTGGATTTTTGAATGGAAAATGGTCAGGATGAGGAATGGATGATGAAACTGGAAGATTTGAGAGAGAGATCTGGTTGCAGAGAGTAGGAAAAAGCCAACAAATGACTCCTACAGAAGGAGAATAAAAAAGTAGTGGTGCGGAATAAAGTCACCATTTTTAGATTAGTAGTGTTAAAGAGGAAACGGAAGCCCAGGGCAAAGTCGCAAGCGTTTAGGAGTAAGAATCATAGTTAAGACGATATGTAACAAATAGTTGGTATGATAGTATATAAGGTTTGTTTGTAAGAAAACATGTAATGTTTATGCAAAAACTCTCAAACCCGTAAAAGGGAAAGAGTATAAACCAAAATAAAGAAAAACTCACCTTTCAAGAGTCCTATCGAGGCTTCATTACCGATTTCGAGTTGGTCAAGTGAACTAGCGATTGCGCGAAGTCCTTGGAAATGCGAAGCCATATGAGCAGGACATGCTGAACATATACTTTGCAACGCACCCGAGGCAGCAGCTCCCAATCCTTCTTTACGTAGACATTCCACGAGGAAATTCAAAATTGGCTCTGTATAAAGGAAATCAATTCATAAATAATTTCATCTTTCCTTTCATTACTTTGATTAGATGCGACTTTTAAATGTTGATTCTTACGTAAAGATTGAGGATGACTATCGATCCATTCACATAGCTCTCCAAGCAAAATAATACTTGTATGTCGCACTGCAATATGCGTATTCTCCGGCAAATTCAGAATAGCTTCTACCACCTTTGGAACCACCTCGTTCTCCTCTCTAAAATGTGAACTTTAGGTTTAAATTAATTCTCGCGTACAAACAATGACGGGCATTAAATTATAATTAATGTATGAGGATTAATGATAAATTATAAAGTTACTAGTTCAGAGGAAGGTACTAACGGCAAAATGTTCTTCGCCACTGCTTGCATAACGAAGAGAGAAGCTTCCGTCGAATCCCATGTTGGTGTCGGTTGATCCCCGGATCCTTCTCCAGTCAGAGTAAAGAACATTTGCCGGAAACAGTGACTACTTCCGACGACGAATACGACATCCTTGATCAGTTCAGAGACTCGCGTTCTGAAGTCGGCGAATTCCTCTCCACCACTGACGTCCTCCACAAGACCAAGCTGTTTGCATTTTTTAAATAGTTCAGATTTAAGTTTCCTTTCAGAGAGACAAATTCCAAACTTAAGATTCAAAATTCCCTGAGTTTTCTCTTACCAATTTTTCATTTTCCCTGGTCATTAATATTCGAAGATCAGGATTTTAATTTTGTAACATTTTTAACATAGAATCTTTTATAAATGGATTAAAACAATTTTAGATTCAAACTTGAAAATTTCGAATTTATTTAACCAAAAAAAACTATTACTTTTCTACCATACAAAATGAATTTTCAATCCAGAAGGACGAATTTTTAACAAAATAGTTGAATTTTCGACCAAAAAAGATGACTTCTCCACAATATAGTTAAATTTTCAACAAAATAATTAAATTTTCAACAAAATAGTTGAAACTTTTAACCAAATTATTGAACTTTAAGCCTATAAGCATGACTTTTCAAACAAATGGTCGAATTTTTAAACAAAAAAGATTATACTTTAACCAGAAACCGTTGATTTTTTAACCAAATAATTAAACATTTTAGAAGACAGTTGAGTTTAAAAAAAGATGACTTTTCAATCCAAAAGGACGTAATTTTTGTCCAAATAAATGAATTTTCGACCAAAAAACATGACTTTTTAACAAAATACTTGAATTTTCTGCTAATAAAGTTGAATTTTCAACAAAAAGATGAATTCTCAACGAAAAAATGTAATAGTTGATATTTCAACTAGATACATTCTTAAATCAAAAAGACGAATTTTCAACCAAAAAGATTAATTTTCTACCAAAAATGGAAGTCACATTTTCAGTAAGAGAAATTTAATTAAAATAAAAGAATTGTCAGCAAATTAGTCAAATTGCCAGTAAGAAAAATAAACATAATTTTCAAAAAAATAGTCCAATTTTTAACCAGAGATTAATTTTCAACTAAAATGATGTATTTTCCAACCAAAAGACGAATTTGCAACAAATAAAGATTTTTTAGTTAATTAAGAAAAAAAATTTCTCCGAATTATGAAACTTTTAAGCTAAAAGGCAAATTTTCTGTAAAACAGTCAAATTTGCAAGAAAAAGTTAATTTTCTACCAAACAGTTGCATTTTTGACCATAAAAAAGGAAATTTCAAGCCAAGATAAGTTTTCTATAAAAAAAGACGAATTTTCAACTAAAAATTATTGTTCAATTTTTAAAGATTCATTTTTTTTAATTTTCAACTAAAAGTCGGAAAATTTCAAGATATAAGACTGAATTTTAAAATTAAAGCAAAAAGAATTAAAAAAAGATTGATATATATTTATAAATGATTCCAATTTTCGCAATTGCACAATTTCAAGCCTTTCAATTCGATTTTTTTTTTTAGTTAAGTTTGAAATTTTCAAAATTTTGAAACATTTTCAGATAAAAAATTTAATTTTCAATGCCTGGTTCTAAAATCTTCTAATTTTTAAGACTTGAATTTTTTTAATTTTGTGTGGGTTTGCATTTTTTCTGGGGGCATTTAATTCAACAAATTTTAATTACAAATCCTTTAAACTAAAAATTGCGCAACTATAAAGCCTTTCAATTTAATATTCTATGATTTCGTAAATTGTAAAAAAAAACTGAAAATTGTGTACGTTTAAAATTGAAACCAAACAATTTAGAATATTTAAGTCTAAAATCATTAGATTTAAAACTATCAAGGCTTTTAATATGAAAATTTGCCATGTTCATAGATTTAATCATGAAACTGCCCTGAGAATCTTAATATTTGAATTGAAAACACCAAAAAAGTTGTGAAATTTGAAATTGAAATTCTTCAAAAATTAAGAAATGTCAATCGAAATGTTTTCGTATTTAAGCTTTTGAAGAAAAAACTCAAAAATTAAACTATTTTAGAATTGCGCATTCAAAACTAAAATTTTTAATTGACAAAACAATACAAGTAAATGCAAATAGCTAATTTTTTCTTGTTATTTCTTTAAAAAAAGCAAAAAAATTACCAAAAACTATATGTTTCTACAGTTCAAAAATTTGTATAACTTTTTATTAATATTTTGGTTTACTTTATTGTAAAAATCTACAAGATATTACAGAAAACTGCAGGATTTTATATTTTTTCAACTTGGGTATTTGACGTCACAAAAATCAAAATCAATGTTTTCACTTGTACTTTACTGTCAATTTTTGCAGAATATGTAATATATAAGTTTCTAGAAGAAACTACAATTTAAAAAAATATTACCCTTTTACCAAGAACTTTTGCGATTATAATAAATCACAGATCAAGCCGCAATTTCAGTTATGCAACATTTTTTTCACATTAAAATTATACCTAGATATCCACATCTATGAAATGTAATTTTAAATGAGAGATCTTATTTATTTATAAAATAATTGTATGTAAGCTAATTCAGAAAGGGAAATGCAATTTAATGAGAACAAAAAATTATTTAAAAGTGTGTATAAGATTATTTTGCAAGATATTAACATTCAGTGACACAGTTATCACTGTTGCATTAATAATAAAAGCGATGGATTTTAATAAATTATATCAATTGTGGTTATCTTTAAAATAATATCAAACTTATTTCAAATACAAAATTTTGAAGATTTTAATATAAAATTTTGAAGCTTTTAGAGGATCTTTAAAAGTTTCAAGAAAATAAAAAAATTTCTTAACATTGCTGGGGACATTTCAAATGACTTTTTAGTTTGAAAAATTAATGTTAAGGGAATACTGAAGAAGATTATAAAAAAAATGGTTGATTACTAAATGATAATTGAAAAATTATTAACTTGAAAAAAATTCGATGAAGTTTACGATATATTTAGAAGTATTGAAAAGATTCCAAAATAATATAAAATTTGAAACGATTTCAAAGCAATTAAAAAGAAAATTTAGATTTTTTTAAGATTTCGAATAAAAAATGTAGAAGTTTTTTTTGGCATTTGGAAAGGTTTCAAAAGAATAAAAACTTGTTAAAAAAATTCCTGAAAAAATGAAAAGATTTTTTTAAAATTAATTTTAATAGAATATCAAAAAAAAATTCCATAAATTTTCAAAATAGACTCTGGAAGATTTTAAGGCAATTTTTTTAATCTTGCAGGATTTTCAAAAAATTGTAGTAAAAATTCGAGTTCCAAGATAATAACAAAACTTTCATTAGATTCCTGGAAAATTTTTTAATGATTTTTTTTAAAACAAATTTGTAAAAGAATATTTAAAAATATTTCCAAAAAAATTGTTTCATGTATAAATTAATGTTTCTAGTTTAAAAATGATTAAAATGATATGATTTTGAAAATTTATCAACTTTTTTATTAATTCTTCAATTTATAGCATTGAAAATGATAGCGTGGATTTCTATTATTTGAAATCTTTGAAGTGTACAATGTTTGAAAGTTAAAAATGTAATATTTAGCAGTTTAATAGCTTTCAATTAAAACATTTTCAATTTAAGCTTTTTTTTTGTAATAGCGATCATGTATGCATCTTAATTTGAAACTATCTCCTTGCAATATTCTAAATATTTGTCATCCTAGGTCAAAAAGGAACAACTTTTTGACTGCAAAACCTGTAAATTCCTGTAGATTCTTGCAGTTTTAAATTCTTGTAGGAAATAAAAACTACAATAAAATACAGCAATATAAAAAAATACAAAAAAAAAGTACAAAATTCGTCCAAATAATAGAAAAAAGTTGTACTTTCCTGTAATTTTTATTGTAATTTATTGCATTTATTTGCAGATTCCTGTAAAAATGGTTTTAGTTTTTTGTAAACATTTTTCCACCAGGGTTAGGCAGATTGTTTAACTAAAAAATGTGATTTCTACAAAACAAAATCACTGCCATTGCCATCATTCAAAATTGAAGAATTTTAAACACTGTGAATCTTTAAAGTTAAATTATTCTAAATACTTTGAAAATTATATGATTTCTAATTGGAAACTATAAAAATTTTGAACATTTTTTTCAAAATCCTTGACTTTTCCCTGACCAATAAAATTCTCTGACTTTCCCCTGATTTCCAGGTTTTCCCTGGCCTAAAGCCACCCTGTCATGATGAGAATAGATGACTAGAGACTAATTGTCAAAATAAAAACGTGTAAAACTCACATGGTCAGGTTCCATTTGGCAATGTTTACAAAGAGCTCTGATGAGCCTTTCAATATGGGGCCTAAAAACAGCATTCAGATCATCACTATTTCTCTGGTAAAGAACTTCCGACAACCGGTACCAAAGATTAAATGTTATTTGCGCCACCTAAAACAAATTTGAGTTAAATTAAATTCTTTAAAATAACATTTCCATCAGGATAATTTAATTTTACTATTTGCAGGAATGACAGCGGAAAAGGAGCTTAAGAAAGGGGAAAAAGGGTAATTTTTTCACGAAAAAGGGAAAAATAGGAAAAAGATAAAACATGTATTTTTACATTAGGAAAAGAGGAAACAATTTTTGTATAGGACATTGTAGTTTTAAAATGATGTTAAATGATTTCTGCCATTCAAGATTTTTTTTTAATTGGATACACTTGGATCATTGAAACTCCATTCACGGCAATATAAAACAGCCTGAGATAACATAAAATTTGTTAAATAAACCATTTGTATATGTTTTAAGTCGTTCTCATAATCAAGAATATTTTCTCTTCTAAAAAATCCTTCATTAATAATGAAATAGTGATACTTAAGTACCGTCATTTTTATTTTATAATATTGAAAACAAAGTATTTACAAATGCATAATGACACATTTCTAAATATTAAGAGTTTTAAACATCATTGAAAATAAATATCTTGACGTTCTTTGAAATCTTTTAAAATAACTGAAAATCTTTCAAGTCCTTCAAAATTTGTCGAATTCCTTCATATCTCTTAAAACTGTTGAAACCCGTAGAAATACCTCAAAATAAAATTTAATTGATTCCCTACAGTTCTCTAGAAATTCGTTAACATCCCTTGGAATCGTAAAAATCCATTCAAATGAGTAGAAATCATTTGAAATTCCTTAAATATAAATTGAATTAAAATTATTCATTTTTATCTCAAAAAACCCCGTTGAAAGTTCTAAATTTTTTTTGTTGAAATCGTAAATATCCATTAAAATAAGCAGAAATTTTCTGAAATTCCTTGGATATAAATTAAATTAAAATTATTCATTGAATTTATATTTTAAAACCCCGTTAAAATAAAATACACGCGCGCGTTCATGTGTTTGGATTTTTATTTTTTAGTATTGAAAACATAAAGTACTTAAAAATACATAACAACAAATTTAGACATGAATTAAATTAAAATTATTCATTACATTTATATTTAAAAAAAAACATTAAAATAAAATGTACACACGCACATCCCTACACGTTCATGTCCCTGGATTTTTATTTTCTAATCTTAAAACCATAAAGTATTCAAAAATCGATAACAACCAATTTTTTAATATTAAGAATTCTACAATTTCTTGAAACGAAATTTCTTGACATTCTTTGGAACCTTTTAAAAGAACTTAAAATTTTGTTCATTCTTCGAAATTTAACAAATTCCTCCACATTCCTTTGACAATGTTGACCAGTTTTCAACCAAAAATATAATCATTAAATTTTCAGTAAAAAAAAGTTAATTTTTCACAAAAAAAAAACGAATTTTCAGCAAGGTGATGATTTTTAACTAAAATGATGAACCTTCAAGTGGAAGAGATGAATTTTAATCCAAAAAGATATATTTTTAACAAAAGAGTTTAACTTTCAACCAAGTAGTTTTACGCTCAACACGAAAGATGAATTTTCAACCAGATAGATGAATATTTAACTGGAATACTTGAATTTTCAACCCAAAAGATGAATTTTCAAACAAAATTATGTTCCAAACAAGAAGTTTAATTTTCTACAAAAGAAGAACGATTTTACAACAAGATGCATGCATTTTTAACGAAATAGTTGAATTTTCAAATAAAAAAGACAAATTTTTGACCAAATAGTAGAATTTTCAACTAAAAAGAACCAATTTTCAACCAAAAATGGAATAGTTAAATTTCCAGCTAAAAAAAATTTTCAAACAAGAAGATTAATTTCTACCAAAAAAACGAATTTTCAACTAAAAAAGATAATTTTTCAACCAAAAATTGAATAGTTAAATTTTTAGTTAAAAAAATTAATGTTCAGTCAAAGAGATGAATATTCAACTAAAATGATGGAATATTCAACTAGAATAGTTAAATTTTCAGTTTAAAAAACTTATTTCTCAGCCAAAGAAAAAACGAATTTTCAACAAAATAACTCACTTTTCAACAAGAGATAAATTTTTCATTAGAATGATTAACCTTAAACCAAAAAAAAAAAAATTTTTTAACAAAAGAGTATAACTTTCAAACAAGTAATTTAATTTTCATACTAAAAAATATGAATTCTCAACGAAAAATGTGGTAGTTGATATTTCAACCAAAAAAGATTTTAATTTTTAATGAAAAACAGATGAATTCATTTAAAAAATACCACTTTTTAACATCAGTTGAATTTTCAACTAAGATTTTTCAGTCAAGAGAGAGAAAAAATTGCAAACAAGCTGTTGAATTTTCAAGCATAACGATGAATTTTAAACCAAGAAGATTAATTTTCTAGCAAAAAGAAAGGAATTTTCAATAAAATAGTTAAATACAGTAATATAAAGCTACTTTTACAAATAAAGAATCATTGATATTCAATTTTATATTGCAGTTAAAAAAATTAAGCATGCTCTCGAGAAAATTCCCTGACTTCAAAAGAAATTCCCTGACAATTCCAGGTTTTCCAGATTTTCAGGTAGGGTAGACACCCTGGGTACTTTTATTACATTTAATTTCAGAAATACTTAATTTGTATGGATTAAACGAAAAAATCTTTTATCTTTTAAGTTTTATTTAAATCCTAACTAGTTTAGTTTGAAATTATTTCAATTTAATAATGTAAAATTAATTATAATAGATAATTCTGTAAGTAAAAAAAAGTAAGGTTCACTACTCGCGGTATCATATTCTACTTTTAATAGAATAATTTTGTATATGTAAAACGAACAATTGTATTTTCCAAATATCGTATGTTTAAAGAGAAAAAGGAGAAAAAGGGGAAAATAAAAAAAGGGGAAACGCAGGGGAATAGGGGAAAGACTGTGTCTCTTAAATTTCAAAATAATAAAGAAGCTTTACCTCATAATCGTGATGGCCAACACAAGTGAGTACAAAATCTAAAATTTTAATAGCGTAGTGCTGTCTTCCTCCAATGCAACCGGCAACCATCGTCTCTAGGAATGTTTCTGCTAGCTCGGTGAAAATGCGACAATAATTCATGGATTTTTCCATGTCTTCGTGAGCAACTGACAAGTGGTATGGTTGTTCCAAACCCATCACGCTTGTAAAAAGACACAATTGCAATTGTTGCAATTGAGCACTATTGTTCTGACCACGACTGGTGTTACTATTTTCTTCTAATGCTAGTAATATCACACAGACACAATCAGTGGCTGCTTCGTGTAATTGTGATCCTATCTCGTAATTACCAAGTACCTAAAAATAACACAAAGATTATAGTTAAATACGTTGTTATTATTACTATCGTTTGTTATACGTTTGCTATACATGTTTGTTATACATGTGAAAAAAATGAGCCACTTCATTTTTTATTGGTCAACAATTTCTGAAGAAAACAGAACCATAAATAAACATTTTGAACATTTTTAAATCTTTGTAAAGTCATTGAAATCCTTGAAATCTTTGAAATCTTTTGAAATATTTGTGAATTCGTTGAAATCTTTTGAAGTATTTAAAATCTTTCTGAAATAATTGAGAATTTTATTTGAATATTTCTAAATTTTTGTAAAATCTTTGAAATCTTTGTGAAATTTTTTGAAATCTTTATAAAATATTTGTGAAATCTTTTGTAATTCTTACTAGTTTGAAATCATTGAAATATTTAGAATTTTTGTGATATCTTTTAAAATCTTCTACAAAATTTTGAAATCGTTTCAAATCTTCGAAATGTTTTGAAATCTTTGTAATCTGGTGTACTGTACCCTTTTTGAAAACTTCGGAATTCTAGTATTCTTTTAAAATCTTTAAGAAATTTTTATGAAATCTTTGTGAAATATTTCTGAAATCTTTTGTATCTTCGAGAAATGTTTGAGAATCTTTTTAAATTTGTGTAAAATTGTTGAAATCCTCAAAATCTTTTGAAATCTAGTGTATTCTACATGCCTTTTCTAATTCTTTGAAATCCTTGAATTCTTCTAAAATTTTTGGAAACCTTTTGAAATCGTTTGAAATCTTTGAAATGCGTTTAATTCCTTGAAATCTAGTGCACTGTAATCTCTTTCAAATCTTTGAAAGCCTTTAAATGTTTTGAAAGTTTTAAAATCTTTGTGAAATTGCTGTGAAATCTTTGAAATCTGGTGTTGACGCCTTTTTTAAATCTTTGAAATTCGTGAAACCTTTGTGAAATGTTGAAAATCCTTTTAATTATTTTATAATCTTTGAAATATTTTGAAATCGTTTGAAATCTTTATAAATAGTTTGTAAACTTTTGAAATCGCGTGACCACTCAAAACCAGAGTGCTCAACCCCTCGAAAAATCAGTTGTATAGCCCTGGCTAATTCTAATTCTGAAACTGAATTAACATCGAAATTCTCAACTAATAATTTTTATAATTTGTAAGTTGAATATCACAAAAAAATTATACTTTAACATTTTATATTAGCGGAGAAGAAATTAAAAACTTATAGAATTATTCACAATATGAAAGTATGTACATTGCAATCTATACAATAATTGGTACAGTCTACAAAAAGGGCCTTGGAATCTCTTTATTTATTCTGTAATGAAGAAAAGATCAATTATATCTTGATAAGTAAGAAACTTTTCAGTAGCAAGATTTCTTCTAAACGAGATGTTTCTTTCATAATAGACTAAAAGATTGTAATTACTCTTCGCATTTCAATAAAATAACTGTTTTAAATGCAAAAAATCAATGTTTTCGTAAAAAATTCAAGGAGATTTGCAGATTTTCAAGGTTAAAAAAAATACGTTTTTATAGGGTCTCACAGTCCCTATGGGATTAAAATATAGGGGCTAAAGGGTACTTTTTGTCACGCTCCTAGTGCACTTTTTTGCGCTCAAAGGGTAACGAATTCACAATACATTTATAAGGTTTTCAAGAATTCAATGTGCATTTAAAAAAAATCATATTGATTGAAAACAATTTGAAAATATGAAAAAGCTTAATTGAATTTAGAAAATTTTATATGAGCTTAGCAAAATTCAAGGGAATTAAAAAGAATTGGATGAAATTTCTAAGAATTCAAGGTGAGGTTAAAACCCATAAGGATCAATTAAACAAAAACTTTTAAAAATTCAAAAGAATCCACTGAATGAAGTAGAATTGAGTAAATTTAGAAGAATTCAAGTGAATTAGGAATTCAGAGTGAATTCCAAAAAATAATTTCTAAACTCAACCAAATTTAAGGGAAACGAGAGGAATTCGATGAAATTCATTTAAAAAAACTGTTTTTAAAAAACAATCAAGTGAATTCAAAACAATTCAAAAATATTTTAAAAAATTCATTGAATGGAGTCAGTTTGACTTAAGTTTAGAAAATTAAAGAGAATTACAAAATTTTTGATGAAATACCTAAGAATTTAATGTGAGCTTTAAAGACTTCAAGATGAATTAAACAAAAACTTTTCAAAAATCCATTCAATTGAGTAGAATTGAGTAAATTTAGAAGAATTTGAAAGAATGAAAAAAAAATCAGGATAAATTAATAAGAGTTCAGGGCAAATTCCAAATTAATTGCAAAAAATATCTAAAAATCAGTTCAAATCTTTGAAACCCTACGAAATCCCTTACTTCTTGTGAATAAATGCTATAAAATACATTTAAATATTATAAAATCTCGTGGAATAACATGAAATCTGATGATACTTTTTGAAATCCTGGAAAATGTATTAAAATACCTTGAGTGCTTTTAAAATCCGTTAAAATCATTTAAATCCACGGAAATATTATAAAACCCCTTGGAATCTTTTAAAATATCTTAAAAACTTTTCGGTTCTGTAAAATCGTTCCATATCTTCCGAAATTTCTAAGTAATACTTCATAACCACGTGCAAATTTTTTCTATTTCCTTAAAATTATTAAAATCCTTGGAAATCTCTTGAAATTGTTTAAATCTCTTGAAGATGCCTTGGAATCTTTTAAAATACCTTGAAATCCCTTCAAACTATTGAAATAAATAAAACATTTCTGGGAATATTTTTAATTTTCCTAAAATATTTCAAATCCTTTGATATCATTTGAAATCGCTTGAAACTGTTTAAAGCCCTTGAAAACGCTTGGAAATATTTTACAATACCCTACAATATTTCAAATCCTTTGAAATCTCATTGAATTACTGAAATCAATTAAAAATTTCTTTGCAATCGTTTAAAATAACCCAAAATATTACAAATCTTTTGATATTTTTTAAAGCTCTTGAAAATGCCAAGGAATTAAAAAAAGTACTCTAAAATATTTCAAATCCTTTGATCACTTTATCAATTGATCCTCAGGAACAATTAAATAAAAACTTTAAAAAATTTAATGAAATGTATTGACTTAAGTAGAATTGAGTAAATTGAGAAGAATTCAAGTGAATTCATGAAATTTAAGAGAATTCCATAAATAAACAAATTCTTAGTTTTTTGCGAACATAAATTGTCTTTGTGAAATCTTTGGGAGAATTTAAAAATCTTTGTAAAGTCTTTGAAAACCTTGAAATCTTTTGGAATCTTTAAAAAAATTTGAAAAATCTTTGAAATTTTTGAAACCTTTGTGAAATTTTGGAAATCTGTAAGAAATCTTTGAAATACTTGTGAAATCTTCCTTTAATTTTTCTTTGTGAAATCTTTTGTGTTCGTTTGAAATCATTGAAATCTTTTGAAATCTCAACTTTGTTGAAGCCTTTTGAAATCGTTTAAAATCTTTGAAATATTTTGAAATCTTTGAAATCTGGTTTACTGTGCTCTTTTTGAAATTTTTTAAATTCTTTCAATCTTTTGAAATCCTTACGAATTCTCTGAAATATTTGTGAAATCTTTCTGAAAGCTTTTGTATTAATTTGAAATCGTTCAACTATTTGAAATCATTGTGAAATCTTTTGTGTTCATTTGAAATCATTGAAATCTTTTTATATCTTCTCAAATTTGTTGAAACCTTTTGAAATTGTTTAAAATGTTTGAAATTTCTTAAATCTTTGTTTGAGAAAACTTTCGTATTGGTTAAAATCATTGAATTATTTGAAATTTTTGGAAATATTCTAAAATACTTATTTCGAAAATTCAAGGTTCTCGTTAAAAATTCAAGGAGATTTCCAGGTTTTCAAGATTTAAAAATACAAAATATTTCACAATGATTTCAAATATATTTCAAAGACTTCGAGTCATTAAAATATATTTGAAGTCTTTGCAAAATATTTTGTATTCGTTTGAAATCATTGAAATATGTATTTGAAATCTATGATCGAAATAGTTGGAAAATTTGTTTCAAATATTTTAAATATAGTGTACACGCCTTTTTTGAATTTTTGAAATCCTTGAAATATATCTTAAATCTTTGTTTGAGAAATCTTTCGTATTGGTTAAAATCATTGAATTATTTGAATTTTTTGGAAATATTCTAAAATACTTATTTTGAAAATTCAAGGTTCTCGTTAAAAATTCAAGGAGGTTTCCAGGTTTTCAAGATTTAAAAATACAAAATATTTCACAATGATTTCAAATATATTTCAAAGACTTCGAGTCTTTAAAATATATTTGAAGTCTTTGCGAAATATTTTGTATTCGTTTGAAATCATTGAAATATGTATTTGAAATCTATGAAATTCTTTAAATCATTATGAAATGATCGAAATAGTTGGAAAATTTGTTTGAAATATTTTAAATATAGTGTACACGCCTTTTTTGAATTTTTGAAATCCTTGAAATATTTCTTAAATCTTTGTTTGAGAAATCTTTCGTATTGGTTAAAATCATTGAATTATTTGAAATTTTTGGAAATATTCTAAAATACATATTTTGAAAATTCAAGGTTCTCGTTAAAAATTCAAGGAGATTTCCAGGTTTTCAAGGTTTAAAAAAATCCAAGGAGAATTCCAGGTTTTCAAGATCGCTGGACACACTGATGCTCTCAAAAATATTTGTTTCTTTTAAAGAAAAAATGATATATAAATTTGAGCTAAAACCAACAATACCTAGTACTCCATCAGTGGCCTTGAACTTTTTAAATCTCAATATCTTTCTTATTTTCGACTTTACAAAAAAATATCAAAGGGATTTTTATCTTGAATTTTTACCACGAATTTATCGGTGAAATTAGATTTTTAGAAAAATTATTCTTAATGGGTGGTTTTCGCAATAATATGACTTATTATACATTAATTCTACAACACCGAAACATGCAAAATAATTAAAACGGTTTTATTATAAATGATATTAAATTCCTGCCGGAAATGATAAGCTTTTAGTCCACTATTTAAATAATTTAATGTAAGAGCCTGGCTAAGCCTTGAAAATAATTATATAACAACTAATTAATTTCTAATTAATAATTAAGTTTATGTAACTGTACCTGAATTTTAAAAAACAGTGGTAATTAAGTTCTAAACTTACTTGAAATGCATAAGCAACTACGTCACTCAACGGAACGGATTCTAAAGAAATTGCGTGGACTGTAATCCAACTGGTAAAACATCTTAGAACCCGCACGTGGATTTGTATATTGTCGCTACCGCTATTGAGACACACTTTCTGTAAATTAAGAAATAAATTTAAGTATTAAAAATTAAGTCAATAAATTCGAGTTCACGAACAAAACTTAAATTTCATACAATTCTAAATTTAAAGCAAGTATTAAAATATAAAACAATATTAATATAAATAATAAATATTTTTCAAACCTACCAAAAACTCTGATACGGTCTCCCCAATGGCCGTGAGTTCAGAAAGAACCTGCTGTCGCCTGTTAGAACCCAATCTGAAATTATAAATACAATATTTTACAAGAATATAAATGAAAATATAAAAATGTGAGTTACAGGCATCACAGCCCAAAATGATCTCAAATGAGGGGAAATACACTCGCGATTTTTTCATGAAAATAGGGGAATAAATTATTTTTAATAAAATTAATGGAGGTACCATATTACTAAGATTTCAAGTCAAAATATTTTGCATTTTCAATAAAATAGTTTAATTTTTAACCAAAAAAGATGTATTTTCTACGAAAAAAGATGAATTTTCAATCCAAAAAGACGAATTTTCAACAAAGAAGTTGAGTTTTCAAACTAAAAAGTCGATTTTTAAAAGAAAAAATTTGACTTTTAGACCGGAAAAGATGAATTAAAAGAAAAACAGTTCATTTTTAACCAACAAAGGAGACTTTTCAACCAAAAAGTGTGATTTATAACGTAATTTCGAGCAAAAGAGACGAATTTTGAACAAAAAAGTTGAATTTTTAACCAAAGAGTTCAATTTTCAACCTACAAATTTGATTGGTCAAACCAAAATGCGAATTTTTAATCAACGCAGATTTTCCAGTGAAGAAAAAAAAATTCAATCAAACTGTTGAATTTACAAGGCAAAAAATACAATTTTTTTACAAAACAGTTTAATTTAAAATCCCGAAATATGAATTTTTAACAATAAAGTTAAATTTACAACAAAAAAGTTATGTTTTTAACAAATTATTGGAATTTCGAGCCAAAAAGACGAATCTTCTACGAAAAAGTTGAATTGTTAACAAAAGAGTTACATACTCAACTAAAACACATTAATTTTCAAGCAAACAGTTATCTTTTCAACTGAAAAATACGAATTTTCAACGAAATACATAAATTTTTAAATAAATAATTGAATTTTCAACTGAAAAGAATCAATTTTCAACCAAAAATAGAATCACTTACAAAAAAAATGAATTTCTAACAAACTAGTTCAACTTGAAACCAGATAGTTGAATAGTTGAATTCTCAACCATTAAAGATGAATTTTCAACGAAAAATATAATAGTTTATACTTGAACCAAAAATACGAATATTCAACAAAATAGTTGAATCCTCAACCAAAAAAGATTTATTTTCAAACAAACAATTGTATTTTTAATCAAAAAGGATGAATTTTCTACAAAACTTTTGAATTTTTAATCATAAAATATGAATTTTCTAAAAAAAGTTAATTTTCAATAAATTAGCTAAATTTTCAACCAAAGAGATGAATCTTGAACGAAAAAATGAAGTTTTCGCAAAACAGTTGATTTTTTAAACATAAAGGATGACTTTTTACCAAAAAAGTTGAATTTTCAACAAAATAATTTGATTTTTTAACCAAAAGAGATGAATTCTGAACCAAAAATATAATAGCAGCCTTTTCAATTAAAAAGAAATAACTTTAAATGGAAAAAGATGTCTTTTTTACCAAAGATGAATTTTCAATCCAACAGGACGAATTTTCTATCCAAAAAGACGAATGTTCTACAGAAAAGTTGAATTTTCAACCAAAAAATATAACTTTTTAACAAAAAAGTTGAATTTTTCACAAAATAATTAAATTTTTCACAAAAAGAGATGAATTCTAAACAAAAAAAATAATGGTTGACTTTTCAATTAAAAAGAATTAATTTTCAACTAAAAAAAGATATCTTTTCATCCAAAGATAAATTTTCAATCCTAAAGGACAAATTTTCTATCCAAAAGGTCGAATTTTCCATTAAAAAAACGAATGTTCAACAAAATGGTTAAATTTTCGACTAAAAAATATGGATTTTTATTTAAAAAGTTTAATTTTCAACAAAATAATTCAATTTTTTACAAAAAGAGATGAATTCTAAACAAAAAATATAATAGTTGACTTTTCAATTAAAAAGAATTAATTTTTAACTAAAAAAAGATATCTTTTTATCCAAAGATAAATTTTCAATCCTAAAGGACAAATTTTCTATCCAAAAGGTCGAATTTTCTATCCAAAAAAACGAATTTTCAACAAAATGGTTGAATTTTCGACTAAAAAATATGGATTTTTATTGAAAAAGTTTAATTTTCAACAAAATAAGTTAATTGTTCACAAAAAGAGATGAATTCCGAACCAAAAATATAATAGTACACTTTTCAATTAAAAATAATTGACTTTAAACCAAAAAAGGTGACTTTTCTACCAGAAGATCAATTTTCAATCAAAAACAACGAATTTTCTATCCAAAATGTTCAACAAAACAATTAAAATTTCGACTGTAAAAGATGAAGTTGTAATAAAATAGTTGAATATTTAAAAAAATAATTAAATTATCAACCAAAAGAGATGATATTTGAACCATAAATACAACAGTAGACTTTTCAATGAAAAAGAATTAACTTTCAACGAAAAATAATTGGATTTTCTTAATGGGTTCTGTTAATTCAGATCGCATTGAAGCGAAAAAAAAACGAAAAAATGTGAGAAAAGAGGGGAAAGAGTGTGAAGTCTGGAGTAATCAATTCAAGTTTCTAATGAATTTACCGAAGGCATCGGGAGTTCACTTCTTCCGGAAGCACCGTCATTATTTCAAGCAACGGCCACCAACTGGAAGCATTTCCTCCGTATCTGTTGATTAAATCCATAACTGGAGTCTGCCAAGTTGGCATTTGCAGGGCCAAGTCCGCCAAAGCGAGACATAGCTGAAAAATAAAAATTTAAACAGTAATGAAGAGTCCACAAATTAAATGGTCAAAATTGTATCATTTCAATCAAAAACGCAAAAAATTTGGTCGATTTAAAATTCAGATTTGATCGTGACCAATTTTTTATTTTCTCTGGCCATAATTATTCAAATACCAGCTACTTCATCTTGTAACATTTTTAACCTAGAATTTTTTATCAAAAAGGTACAAGGATTTCAGAAATAAATTTAAAAATTTCTAATTTATTTATTTATTTCAACCAAAAAAGATTACTTTTCAATTATAAAAGATTCATTTTCAATAAAAAAAAATGAATGTTCAATAAAGCGGTTGAATTTTTTATCGAAAAAGATGGCTTTTTAACAAAATAGTTGCATTTTTAACGAAATAATTAAATTGTTGAATTTTCAACAAAATGATCAAATTTTCTGTCCAAATAGATGAATGTTCGGCAAAACAGTTGGATGTCCGGCCAATAACAGATGACTTTTTAACAACGAATTTTCAGACAAAAAATATTTCAAAACTTCAACCAAAACCAGTTGCATTTTCAACCACATGATTGAATTTTCAGCAAACAAAAAAATAATGTTTAACCAAACAGTTGCATTCACAACCTATAAAGATGAATTTTTAACCAAATGGTCGATTTTTTTTATCTAAACAGACCAACTTTTAACAAAACCGTTAAATTTTCAACAAAATAGTTGCATTTTTAATAAAAAATATTAATTCTTAACGAAAAATATAACAGTTAATATTTAAAACAAGAAAAAAAGATTTTAATTAAAAATAAAAAAACAGTCGAATTTCGCAAAAGAGTCGAATTTCCAACAAAATGGTTGCATCCTTAACAAAAACAGATTTATTTTTACTCAAACGGGTGCACTTTCAATAAACAAAGAAAACAAAAATTTCTACCAACAAAAAAAAAGAATTTTCAACCAAAAACAGTTGCATTTCAACCAAGTAGTGAAATTTTCAAGCCACAAAGACGAATTTTTGTACAAGGCAGTTAAATTTTCAAAAGAAAGATGAATTCTCAACGAAAAATGTTATAGTTGACATTGCAACAAAAAAAAAAACGAGTTTTCAACAATGTACTTAAATTTTAAACCGAAGAGATGAATTTTCAACAAAATAATTAAATTTTCAACAAAAAAGTTGAATTTTTAACCAAATAGTTGAATTTTCAACCAAAGGGATAAATCATTAGTAAACATTTTTTTTAACAAAGTAGTTCACCCCAAGTAGGTGAACTTTCAATAAAAAATATTAATTTTCAACAAAATAGTTCATCTTTCAACCAAAGAGATAAATCTTTTACTAAAATCATGAATTTTCAACTGGAATAGTTAATTTTTCCAACAAAAAAATTTTCACAGTCAATAAAGAAAAAAAAATTAATTTAAATTGTTGAACTTTCAAGCCAAAAGACGAATTTTCTGTAAAACATTTGAATTTTCAACACGTAAATAAGAATTTTCAAGAAAAAAATTCATTTTCAATCAAAAAGTTGCATATTTAATAAAGAAGAAGAAATTTCAAATCAAGAAGATTACTTTTCTACGAATAAAGACGAATTTTCATGTAAAAATGATCAATTTTCAACTAAAAATGGAAACGTTACATTTTCAAACAAAAAAAAACAAGTTTTCAACAAAATAGTTCAACTTTCAACCAAAGTGATCAATTTTCAATTAAAATGATGAATCTTTAACTGGAATAGTTAAATTTACAGTTAACAAAATTAATTTTCAACCAAAAAATGAAAAAACGAGTTTTTAACTAAAGAGATGAATTTTCATTTAAAAGGATGAATCTTAAAAAAAAAAAAAGATTTTTTAATGAAGTGGTTCAACATTTAACTCAGTAATTTAACTTTCACCCAAAAAAGATGAATTTTCAAAAAAAGTTGAATCCTTAAGAAAAGAAGATTAATTTTCAATCAAACAGTTTCATTTTTATTCTAATAAGATGAAATTTCTAATAAAACAGCTAAATTTCTAAACCAAAGACGAATTTTAAAAAATAAAAATTTTCAACCAAGAAAGAATCTAATTCAATTTCCAACACCAAAATATGCAATTTTAACAAAACGTTAACTTTCTACGAAAATAGTTGAATTTTCAACAAAACCGTTGAATTTTAAGCCAAAAAGATTGACTTTTTCGTTTTTTAACGAAATTGTTGAATTTTGAAAAAAATAATAAAATTAACTTTTTCGAGGTCACCATTTTTATTTATATAATCAAGTACAATTCGTACAATATGTTAATTATTTTAAACACTTTTCAAAAATTCCAATATTTTAGGTAATTTGATGTCTTCCTTTCCCTGCGCCCACAGAAATTGTGAACAATATTTAGGTTCGCGCAATAAAAAATGGAAATTGAAATCCAGTATTAAGAAATCATTTTTGTTTTTTGGTTGAAGATTTATAATTTTAATTGAAAATTCATCTCTTTGATTGAAAATTGAATTATTAAATCGAAAATGTGCCTTTTGGAGTTGAAAAATATATTTTTTTAACTGAAATGTAAACTGTTCCAGTTGAAAGTTCATCATTTTTGTTGAAAAATCATCTCTTTGGTGAAAATTGAACTATTTTGTTGAAAATTTGACTATTTTATTGAAAATTCAACTACTTGGTTGAAAGTTGAACTACTCTGTTAAACAAACATTTTTTTTCTCGGAAATTCATCACTTTAAATGAAAATTTACCTCTTTGGCTAAAAATGGTAGTATTTTAATGAAATTTTTATTTACGAAAATTAATTTTAAGCCAAAAAAGCGAATTTTCAATCAAAGAGATTAAATTTATACTAAAACAAATGAATTTTTAATCAAAGACGAATTTAAACAAAAAAATTAGAATTTTAAACCAAAAAAGAATCTAGTTCAATTTTCAACAGCAAAATATGAATTTGTAAGAAAATGTTAATTTTCTACGAAAATAGTTGAATTTTTAACCCAAAAAAACGAATTATCAACCAAAAAGGATACATTTGTTTACAAAATTGTCGAATATTCAACCAAATAATGAAATTTTTAACTAAAAATATAATCGAAAGGAAGAAGCAACTGCAAAAAATAGACATACAAGACAAATAAATTACGAACAAGAATATTATATCGGGTGGCCGCCGCAAAACTTCATTTTTAAAATTCCCTAATTTTTCCCTGACCAATTTTTTATTTTCCCTGATCATTAATATTCAAAGATCATGATTTCAATCTTGTAACATTTTTAATTGACTTTTGCCAGATTTTTTTTGAAAATCCCTGACTTTCCCTGACCAATGAAATTCCCTGATTTTCCCCTGATTTGCAGGTTTTCCCTGACCGACCGTCACCCTGTTATAAATATATTATTAGAGTAGGTTGTAAATTAAAGTAGAAGCTTGAAATTTTACAATAAGAAGGTCCATTAAGCTAGCACCTCCACAATCGAACTTTAGAATTTTTCATACCTCAGAATTTTGGGTTTTTTAGGGCTTTTTTTGGGCCCTGATTATAATTTTTGGGCTCCTTTACTTTTTCCAAAAAATCAATTTTTTTGTGGAGGTGCTAGCTTACATTAAGCTAGCACCTC
>JAABKJ010006563.1:0-12983 GCA_011634705.1 Andricus grossulariae
TCATATTTTCGGTTTGAAAATGCAACTGTTTAGTAGAAAACTCGTCTTTTTGGTTCGAAAATTCAAAAATTTAGTGGACATATTTTTTCTTTCTTGGTTCAAAATTTATCTCTTTTGGTGAAGAAATCTAATTTTTTGGTAAAAAATTCAAATATTTTGATAGGATTCTGAAGAGGGTTCAGCTATTTTTTTTTGAAAATTTGTCTTTCTGGTGGAAAATGTAACTACTTGTTTAAAACTTTACCTACTTTGTTAAAATTCAGTTGTTTGAAGATTCGTAATTTTAGTTGAAAATTCATCTCTCATTGGAAATTTAACTACATATTTTCTTTCAAATTCTTTTTTTTTTTAGGATGGAAAATTCAAATATTTTCCTGGGAAGTTCAATTATTTGGTTAAAAATTAACTTCTGTGTTGGAAATTTAACTGTTTTTGTTTAAAATTCGTCTTTTTTGTTTGAAAATGGTAGAAATTTCAACTGTTTGGTTTAAAAATAACTTTTTTGCCTACAATTAATACTTTCGGTATGAAAATTCATGTATTTTGTTAAAAATTTAATTATTTTGGTAGAAAGTCCAAATTTGGTCGAAAATTAACTTTTTTGTCTGAAATTTAACTCTTTTGTAGAAAATTCATCTTTTTCGTTTGAAAATGTTAGAAATTTTAACTATTTGGTTGAAAATTAACTTTTTTGTTGGAAATTTAACTGTTTTGTTGGAAATTAGTCTTTTTGGTTGGAAATTAGTTTTTTTGGTTGGAAAATGTTAGAAAATTCAACTATTTGGTTGAAAATTAACTTTTTTGATGAAAATTATTGTTTTTGGTATGAAAATTCAACAATTTGATAAAAAAATTCATGCATTTTGTTAAAAATTTTAGTATTTTGGTAGAAAGTCCAAAGTTTGTCGGAAATTAACTCTTTTGTTGGAAATACATCCTTTTTACATGTTTGGTTAAAAAATGTGACCGAACAATCTTACTTTAACTAATGCCTATTTCTTTTTTCATTAAGTTTTTATGAATTATGATTTTACTTATTTTGATTTTTAAACTGTAAAATTAAGGAAGTGGAAAAAGTAACTTTTTAGGTAACTTGACGTAACTTAATTTTTCATGTACGTAATTTTTGGAAATTCGCAAATGAAACAAATAACTCTCAGTAATTGTACATTTAAAAAAAAATGTCAGGGAATTTGATTGGTCAGGGACAAATCAGGGATTTAGAAAAAATCGTTAAAAATTCTAGGATTTCCTATAACTTTGAATAACTGTCAAGCAGAATAAGTTTGAAAATTTTCCATTTCAATTTGAAATTATTTTGTTCCATTTATAAAAGATGCTAGGTTGAAAATGTTACAAGTTTTAAGATTCTGTTCTTTGAATATTAATGGTCAGGAAAAATGAATTATATTTTTAGTTATAAATTTTATTATTTGTTTGAAAATTCAACAATTTTGTTAAAAAGTCAACTGAAATATTTCTTGGTTGACAATTCAACTATTTTTTTAATATGTCTTTTTAATATAAAAATTTATCTATTTTAGTATAAACTGCATCTTTCTTGGATAAAAATGCAACTGTTTCGTTGAAAATTCGTCTTTTTGGGTTGAAAATTCAAGTATCTTCGTAGAAAGTTTACTACCTGTTTAAAACTCATATTTTGAAGTTGAAAAATGAAACTAAAATCTTTTTTGGATAAAAATTCAAATTTTTTGTTTGAAAACCGTTCTTTTTGATGTAAAAATTCATCTGTTTTAGTAGAAATTTCAACTTTCTTGGATACAAATGCAATTGTTTGGTTGAAAATTAATCTTTTTTTCTGGAGGATTCAAATATTTTGTTTAAAAATTGTTGATTGTATAACTTTGATGAGAAATTACTTTTTTGTTAAAGATTCATATTTTTAGTTGAAAATTCATCTCTGTGGTTGGAAGTTTAATTATTTTGTTGAAAACTGATCTTTTTTAATTGAAAATTCCACTGCGTAGGTAAAGTTGAACTACTTTCTTGAATTTTTTTTTTTTTTAATGAAGGTTTATCTCTTTGGTTAAAAATTTAACTATATTGTTGAAAATTCATATTTTTTGGTTGAAAATTCAATTTTTGTACAGGAAATTCGTCTCTTTAGTTTGAAAATTAATTTTTTTTTATGAAATTTAATCTTTTTTGGTTGAAATATCAACTGTTATACCTTTTGTTGAGAATTTAATTATTTTGTTAAAAAGTCATCTTTTACGGTAGAAAAATATTTCTGTTTTGTTTAAAATAAATGAATAAATTTGAAAATTTTTAATTTGTATCTGAAATGTTGTTTTGTTCAGTTTATAAAAGATCCTACGTTGAAAATAATACAAGATTAAAATTCTGGTCTTTGAATATTAATGGTCAGGGAAAATGAAAAATTGTTAGTAATTTATTTGTCTTGTATTTATTTTTTTTGCAGTTGCTTCCTTTTGAAGATTATCTTTTAAGTTATAAATTTTATTATTTGTTTGAAAATCTAACAATTCTGTTCAAAAGTCAAATGAAATATGTCTTGGTTAACAATTCAACTTTTTTTGTTAATAATTCTTTTTAATATAAAAATTTATCTATTTTAGTATAAACTGCATCTTTCTTGGATAAAAATGCAGCTGTTTGGTTGGAAATTCAACAATTTTGTTTAAAAGAAATCCTTTTTGGTTGAAAATTCATGTATCTTCGTAGAAAATTTACTTCCTGTTTAAAACTCATATTTCGATGTTGACAAATCAAACTAAAATCTTTTATGGATGAAAATTCAAATTCGTTACGTAATTTAAGTACGGCCCCTGATTAAATTTAATTTAAAATTACTCGGCCAAAGCATTGTGCGCTTTAATATAAATATCCCTTGCTTCGTCAGCAAAATCTTTCGCGTTAAAATCATCGACGTAGCTCTTTATTTTTCTGATGGCCATCATAGAAGTTGTTTTCTTTCCTATAGCGAGCACATTTTGTTTCATTCCCTGGAACAAGATTAACAATCAGGTCGCTGACTCATTTGAAAAATTCGAAATATAGGACTCACAGTCCCTATGGGATAAAATATAGGGACCAAAGGGTACTTTTTGTCACGTTCATAGGACACTTTTTTCGCGCTCAAAGGGTTACAAATTCAGGATAAATTCATAAGACTTCAAAACCACTCAAGGTAAATTCAAAAGAATTTAAATAAATTGAAAAAAATTTTAGAAATAAAAAAAAACCATTGATTTCCGTAAAATTGGAATGAATTTAGAGGAATTTAATGTAGACGAGAAGAATTCGATGAAATTCATAAAAATTCAAGTTGAATTTGAAAAAAAAATCAATCAAAATTAAAAATATGAAAAAATTGCATTGAATTCAAGGTGAGGTTTAAAGAATTTAGGATCAATTAAATAGAAACTTTTAAAAATTGAAAAAAAAATCCATTGAATGAAGTAGAATTCAGTAAATTTAGAAGAATTCAAGCGAATTAAAAAAATTGAAGAGAATTCCAAAGAATTTAAAAGAATTCAGGGTAAATTAATAAGAATTCAGGGTGAATTCCAAAAAAATAAGTTCAAATCTTTTCAAATATTGGAAATCCTACTAATTTGTAGCCAAAAAAAATTCAAATGCATTGGAAATAATGTTAAAAATCGAAAAAAATTCCATTCATTTCAGTAAGATTGGAGTGAATTCAGAGGAATTTAAGGGAAATAAGAAGAATTTAATGAAATTCATTAAAAAAATCAAGCTGAATCAAAAAAGCAATCAAGTGAATTGAAAAAAAAATCAAAAATATAAAAAAAATGCATTGAATTGAGTAAGTTTGAAATGATTTAGAACAATTAAAGATAATTCAAAAGAATTTGATAAAACGCCTAAGAATTTAATGTGAGTTTTAAAGACTTCAAGATGAATTAAACAAAAACTTTTAAAAAATTCATTGAATTGAGTAGAATTGAGTGAATTTAGAAAAATTCAAAAGAATTCAGAATAAATTAATAAGAATTCCATTAAAACCATTAAAATGTTATAAAATCCAGTGAAATTCTATGAAATCTGAGGAAATTTCCTGAAATTCTGAAAAATTAATTAAAATACCTTGAGAGCATTCCGACATTCTTTAAAAACCCTTGAAAATTTGGTTAAATCCCTTAAAATCATTAAAATCCTTGGAAATTCTTTGAAAATTTTTTAATCTTTCGAAAATACCTGGGAATCTTTTAAAATGCACTAAAACATTTCAAATCCATTAAAATCCTATTAAATTACTGAATTCAATAGAAAATTTCTTAGATTCTATTAAAATACCTTAAAATATTTCCAAAACTTTGACATTTTTTGAAACTTTTTAAATCTCTTGATTGAAAATTCCTTGAATTTTTTTTAAATACCCTGAAAACTTTAAATTCTTTGGTATTACCTTGAAATATTTGAATATTTTGAGAGCTCTCGAAAATTTCTTTAAATTTTCAAAAATACCCTAAAATCTTTGAAATGCCTTCCAATTACTGTAATCAAATGAAAATTTTTTGGTATCTTTTAAAATATCCTAAAATCTTTCAAATTCTTTAAAGTATTTGGAAATATCTTAACATATTTTTAAATACCTTGAAAGCTTTTGAAATCATATAAGATCATTGAAATCCTCGGAAATCTTATAAAATCCCTTAGAATCTTTTAAAATATCCTTATAAGTCCTATAAAATCACTCCATATATTTCGAAATTCTAGGAAATTCTGGAAAATTCCATGAAAATTTTGTTAAATCCCTTCAAATCATTCAATTCCTTGAAAATTCTTTACAAATTTTATTGGATATGGGTTCGATACAAAAACAAGCTTGATTTGTTTATCATAACATCTGTGTTATAGTTCATATTGTCAACTTGTCATTTTTCTTCTCCATCACAAAATTGTCTAATAAATTAAAATTCTTGGGGAAGTTTTAAAAATACCATAAATTCATAAAAAATTCAAGTTGAATTAAAAAAAATCAAATGTATTGAAAACCATTTAAAAATATGAAAAAGCTTAATTAAATTCAGTAAGTTTGAAATGAGCTTAGAAAAATTCAAGGGAATTCAAAAGGATTTGATGAAATGTCTCAAAATTCAAGATGAGGTTAAAAGAATTTAGGACCAATTAAATAAAAAGTTGCAAATTTTTTTTTTGAATCCATTGAATGAAGTAGAATTGAATAAATTTAGAAGAATTCAAGTGAATTAAAACAATTCAAAAGAATTTAAAAGAATTCAGGGTGAATTAATAAGAATTCAGGATGAATTCCAAAAAATAAGTACAAATTTCTTCAAATCCTTGAAAGCCTACTAATTTGTAGCAAAAAAAGAATTCAAATGAATTGGAAATAATTTTAAAAATCGCAAAAATTCCATTGATTTCAGTAAGATTTGAGTGAATTCGGAGGAATATAAGGGAAATAATAAGAATTCGACGAAATTCATAAAAAATCAAGCTGAATTTCAAAAGCATTCAAGTGAATTAAAAAATTAAAGAGAATTCAAAAGAATTTGATAAAATGTGTAAGAATTTAATGTGAGTTTTAAAGACTTCCAGATGAATTAAACAAAATTTTTTTAAAAATTGATTGAATTGAGTAGAATTGAGTTAATTTAGAAAAATTCAAAAGAATTCAGGATAAATTAATAAGAATTCCAAATAAATCGCAAAAAATATTTTAAAATATTTTCAAATCTTTGAAGCCCTGCGAAAATTAATTAAAATACCTTGAGAGCTTTTGAAATCCCTTTAACTTACTGAAATCCCCACAGGTCCTGTAAAATCGTTCGATATCTTCTGACATTCTTTAAAAACCCACGAAAATTTGGGAAGTCCCTTAAAATCCTTGGAAATACTTTGAAAATTATTTAATCTTTCGAAAATGCCTGGGAATTTTTTTAAATACACTAAAATATTTCAAATCTTTTGAAATCCTATTAAATTACTGAAATCAATAAAAAATTTCTTAGATTCTATTAAAATACCTTGAAATATTTCCAAACCTTTGAAATCTTTTAAAATGTTTTGAAACTTTTGAAAGCTTTTGATTAAAAATTCCTGGGAATTTTTAAAACTATCCTGAAAACTTTAAAATCTTTGGTAATACCTTGAAATATTTGAAATTTTTTAGAGATCTTGAACATTTCTTTAAATTTTCAAAAATACCCTAAAATCTTTGAAATTCTTTGAAATTACTTCAAATTACTGAAATCAAATGAAAATTGTGTGGTATCTTTTAATATATCCTAAAATCTTTAAAATTCTTTAAAATTTTTGGAAATATCTGAAAATATTTTAAAATACCTTGAAAGCTTTTGAAATCATATAAAATCATTGAGATCCTCGGAAATCTTATAAAAACCCTTAGAATATTTTAAAATATCCTTATAGGTCCTATAAAATTACTCCATATATTTCGAAATTCTAGAAAATTCTTGCAAATCCCTAATAAAATCCTAAAATATTTCAAATCCTCAAATCTTTTCCATTTCTTTGAAACGTTTTAATCGTTTGAAAATTCTTGAAAAGTTTTAAAAATACCATAAATTCATAAAAAATTTTAAGTTGAATTAAAAAAATCAAATGTATTGAAAACCATTCAAAGATATGAAAAAACTTCATTAAATTCAGTAAGTTTGAAATGAGCTTAGAAAAATCCAAGGGCATTCAAAAGAATTTGATGAAATGCCTAAGAATTTAGGGTGAGATTAAAAGAATTTGGGATCTATTAAATAAAAACTTTTAAAAATTAAAAAAAAATCCATTGAATGAAGTAGAATTGAGTAAATTTAGAAGAATTCAAGTGAATTAAAAAATTCAAGAGAATTCTAAAGGATTTAAAAGAATTCAGGACAAAATTAATGAGAAAGCAGGGTGAATTCCAGAAAAGAAATTCAAATTAATTAATTAATTCTTATTAATTTAAGAATTCAGGCTGAATTCCAAAAAATAAGTTCAAATTTCTTCAAATCCTTGAAAGCCTACTAATTTGTAGCCAAAAAAGAATTCAAATGAATTGGAAATAATTTTAAAAATCGAGAAAATTCCATTGATTTCAGTAACATTTTAGTGAATTTAGAGGAATTTAAGGGAAATGAGAAGAATTCGATGAAATTCATAACAAATCAAGCTGAATTTCAAAAGCAATCAAATGAATTAAAAAATTAAAGAGAATTAAAAAAATGTGATGAAATGCCTGAGAATTTAACGTGAGTTTTGACTTCTAGATGAATTAAACAAAAACTTTTTAAAAATTCATTGAATTGAGTAGAATTGAGTGAATTTAGAAAAATTCAAAAGAATTCAGGATAAATTAATAAGAATTCAGGGCGATTTCCAAATGAATTGCAAACAATATTTTTAAATCTCTTCAAATTGTTGAAACCCTACGAAATCCACCACTTTATGTGAATAAACTGTTTGAAATCCATTAAAATATTAACATACCTTAAAATTTATAAAACCCTTGAAAATCCCTTGAAATTGCTTAATTCTCTTGAAAATGCCTTGGCATCTTTTAAAATACCCTAAAATATTTTAAAGTCTCCGAAATTTCTTCAAACTATTGAAATAAATCAAAAAAGTTCTTGGAATCTTTTAAAATTTCTTAAAATATTTAAAATCCTTTGATATCATTTGAAATCCATGAAAATTTTCTACAGCTCTTGAAAATGCCTGGGAATTCTTTATAATACCCTCAAATATTTCAAATCCTTCAAAATGCCATTGAATTACTGAAATTCAATAAAAAATTTTTGGTAATCTTTCAAAATAACCTAAAATATTTTAAATCCTTTAAAATCTTGAAAATGCTAAGGAATTTGAAAAAATACTTTAAAATCAATTAAATAAAAACTTTAAAAAATTCAAAAAATCCATTGAATTGAGTAGAATTGAGTAAATTTAGAAGAATTCAAGTGAATTAAAAAAATTCCAAAGAGTTAAAAGAATTCAGGACAAAATTAATGAGAAATCAGGGTGAATTCCAGAACAGAAATTCAAATTAAAAACTATTAAAAAATAGTAGCAAAATAGTGTCATGCAATTTTTTAAATATTAAATCCAGGGGTGGACTTTTTTTTGAAATCTCGTATACTGGCCTCGGACTCACTTCAGAGATCAAAAATAGGGTAAATAGTGTCACAAATTCGAAAAAATAGTGTCATCAAATTTTGCAAGTAATTAACTTATTGTTAGTTTAATCCGAAATCAAGAAGTGTGCCAGGCAAAATTAGGTTTATTTTTTAAGCAAAATTTCCAGTTTTCTAATCTAATATTTTTAAAGTATTAAAAAAGAACTTCAATGTTTATTTAAAATGTTATTATTTGGTCTATAAATGATCAAAATTCCTAATCGCCGGCATCATAGTCTTTTCAATTTTTCTCGTTTTTCTACTTAAATGCGAACTGAATTAGTAGACTTCAATTAGAAAATCCAACTGTTTTTTGTTGAAAGTTCATTCTATTTTGGTTAAACAATTTTGTTAAAATGTCATACTTTTTGGTTAAAAACTGAACTCTATTATCGAAAATTCGTCTTTTTGGCTTGAAAATTCAACAATTTGATTGAAATTTCTTTTCTTTATAGACCAACAAGTTTTTGTTTGAAAATTCAACAATTTTGTTTTGAATTAAATTTTTTGTTTGTAATATCAACTAGTACACGTTTCGTAGAAAATTCATCTGTTTAGGTTGAAAATTCAAGTCCTTGCTTGAAAGCTGAACTACTTTGTTAAACATTCATTACATTGGTTGATTAATTATTTTATTACTGGTTAAAAATTGACCCTTTTTAGTTGAACATTAAAGTATTTGGTTAAACACGTATGTGTTTTGTTAAAAAAAAAACAATATTTTTCAACTGAAAAGTGAACTACTTTATTAAAAATTCAACTGATTGGTAGAAATCTAACTTTTTTTATTGGAAATTCATATTCTTGCTTTAAAAATTCAACTATTTTGTAAAAAATATGTCTTTTTGGTTTGAAAGTTCAACAATTTGGTAGAAAATTCAATTATTAGACACAAAATTCAAATGTTTTTTTAGAAAATTTGTCTTTTTTTACTAAAAATTTATTCTCTTAAATCCAAATTTAACTACCTCATTTTTTTTAATCTAAAAGATCTTTTATAATTTAAAAACTCAACTCTTTATTTAAAAATTTTTTTAAATGAAAAAATAGAAACTAAAAATTAATCAAATAAAATTTGGACTAACGTCACATCCATTATTAAAATTGTTTAGTTGAAAATGTATGTAATTTGTTGAAAATTCGTCTTTCTTGGTAGAAAATTTCTCCTTTTGGTTGAAAATTCGACTACTTGGCAACAAATTTATGTATTTTATTGAAAATTAATTTTTTTAACTGAAAATTGAACCATTTTGTTGAAAATTCAACTGATTAGTTGAAAATTCACTCTTTAGTTAAAAATTTATATTCTTGGGTTGAAAATTCAACTGTTTTGTAAAAAGTTCGTTTTTTTGGCTTGAAAATTCAACAATTTCGTATAAAATTCAACCATTTGATACGAAAATTAATCTCTTTTGTAGAAAATTCGATTTTTCATTGAAAATTAATTATCTTAAATGCAAATTTAACTACTTCATTTTATGAATCAAATTGATATTTTTTAGTTTAAAAACTCAACTATTCATTCACAAATTTTTAGAAATGAGAAAAATATTAACTAAGAATTAATTAAAATTTTTTTTTTTAAATCACATCCATTTTTTAAATTCTTTAGTTGAAAAATTATGTAATTAGTTGAATATTCGTCTTTTTTGCTAGAAAATTAATTTTTATGGTTGAAAATTCCACTATTTGGTTCAAAATTTATATATTTTGTTAAAAAGTTGTTTTTTCTAGTAGAAAATTGATCTTCTTGGATGAAAATTCAACTATTTGGCTAAAAATGTATGTATTTTATTGAGAATTTGTCTTTTCTGGTAGAAAATTAATCTCTTTGGTTGAAAATTCAACTATTTGGTTAAAAACGTATGCATTTTGTCAAGAATTTTCAACTAAAATGATGAATCTTCAACTGGAATAGTTCAATTTTCAATCAAAATCTAGTTTAATTTCAACCAGAGATGAATTTTTAACTAAAATGAATCCTCAACTGAAAAAATGATTTTGTAACAAAATTGCTGATTTTTCTACAAAATAGAATAATTTTTAAATCAAAAACATCAAAAACATTTGAAGCCGATCAAAAAAGACGACGTTTTCAGAAAAGCGTTGAATGCTCAGCCAAAAAGACAAATTTTCAACAAAAAAAGTTGACTTTTCAATTAAAGAGGATACTTTTTAACAAAATTGTTTAATTTTTTTAAACAACATGAATTTTCAACCAAGAACATGAATGATTAGAAAAATCAATTAATTTTTCGCCAAATAGTTCAATTTTCAACAAAAAAGATAGATTTACAATAAAAAAAAGAATAGTTAAATTTTTAGTTGAAAAAGTTAATTTTAAACAAAAAATAACGATATTTCAACAAAATACATAAATTTGACACTAAGAAAGACAATTTTTCTGAACAAATTAAGTAGTTAAATTTTCAGTTCAAAAAAAAGAAATTTTTAACCACAAAATGAATTTTCAAGAAACTAGTTAAATTTCCAATCAAACTATTTTCAATCAAAATCAAGACTCTTCAATCAGAAAACTGAAGTTTTAATAAAGTAGTTCAAGTTTCAACCAAGTACTTGAATTTTAAACTAAAAATGATAAATTTTCGATTAAGAGTGGAATAATTAAATTATCTGTTAAAAAAATTAATTTTCAACTACAAAAAACTAATTTTTAACAAAAAAAAAATGAATTTTCAACAATATGGTTTAATTTTTAAACAATAAAAATTATTGTAATAAAATTATTAAATTTACAACAAAGTGAATTAATGTTTTATCAAATAGTTTAATTTTCAACAAAAAAGGATAAATTTACAAACAAAAATGGAATGTAATTAAATTTTCAGTTAACAATTTTAACTTTTAACAACAAAAAAATAACTAATTTTCAACAAAATAGTTTAACTTTTCAACAAAATAGTTCCATTTTAAACCAAAAATATGAATTTTCAAGCAAAAAGATTATTTTTCTGCCGAAAAAAAACGAAGATTTAACAAAATACATGAAAATGCAACTTTCAACTAAAACTGGAATAGTTCAATTTTCGATTAAAAAATTAATTTTCGACGAAATAAAAGGAATTTTTAACAGCAAAAAAAACGAGTTTTCAATAATATAGTTCACTTTTCAACCAAACAAATGAATTTTTTACAAAAATACTTGAATTTTCAACCCAAAAAGACGAGTTTACAATACAACAGTTGAATTTTTAACAAAGAAAATTACTTTTTAACCAAATTGTTGAAGTTACTACAAAGTAGATTAATTTTCCACCAAATAATTAAACTTTAACCAAAATCATGCATTTTAAATCTTGTGAAAACACTAGAAACATTTTGAACATCTTTTAAAATACCTTAAAAAATTGGTTAATCTTTGCAATCCTCTGAGCCCCCATAAAACGAATTTTTAATAATATAGTTCAATTTTCAAACAAAAAATGAATTTTGTACAAAAATAGTTGAATTTTGAACAACAAATTAATTTTTGACCTAATTGTTAAAGTTACTACAAAGTGGATTAATTCCCCACCAAATTTTTGAATTTTTAACAAAAATTATGAATTTTAAATCTTGTGAAAACCCTAGAAACATTTTGAATATATTTTAAAATACCTTCGAAAATTTTTTAAACTTTGCAATCCTCAGATACCATATACACAGATTTCCAATAATATAGTTCAATTTTCAAACGAACAAATGAATTTTATACAAAAACAGTTGAATTTTTAACACAAAAAGATCAGTTTTCAATAAAACAGTTGAATTTTTAACAAAGAAATTACTTTTTAACAAAATTGTTGATGTTATTACAAAGTTTATTAATTTGCCACCAAATAGTTGAATTTTCAACAAAAATTATGAATTTTAAATCTTTTGAAAACAATAGAAACGTTTTGAATATTTTTTAAAATACCTTCAAAAATTTGTTAATATTTGTAATCCTCTGAGCCTCCATAAAACAAATTTTCAATAATATAGTTCAATTTTCAACAAAACAAATGAATTTGATACGAAAATAATTTAATTTTCAATACAAAAAGACGAGTTTTCAACAAAACAGTTGAATTTTTAACAAAAATATTACTTTTTAACAAAATTGTTGAAGTTATTACAAAGTGCATTAATTTTCCACTAAATAGTTAAATTTTCAACCAAAATCATAAATTTTAAATCTTGTGAAAACAATAGAAACGTTTTGAATATTTTTTAAAATACCTTCAAAATTTTTTTAATATTTGTAATCCTCTGAGCCTCCATCAAACAAATTTTCAATAATATAGTTCAATTTTTCAACAAAACAAAGGAATTTTATACGAAAATAATTTAATTTTCAATACAAAAAGACGAGTTTTCAACAAAACAGTTGAATCTTTAACAAAAATATTACTTTTTAACAAAATTGTTGAAGTTATTACAAAGTGCATTAATTTTCCACCAAATAGTTGAATTTTTAACCAAAATCATGAATTTTAAATCTTGTGAAAACACTAGAAACATTTTGAATATATTTTAAAATTACTTCAAAATTTGTTTAATCTTTTCAGTCCTCTGAGACCCCATAAAATGGATTTTCAATAATATAGTTCAATTTTCAACAAAACAAACGAATTTTATACGAAAATAATTTAATTTTCAATACAAAAAGACGAGTTTTCAACAAAACAGTTGATTTAAAAAAAAAAATTACTTTTTAACAAAATTGTTGAAGTTATTACAAAGTTTATTAATTTGCCACCAAATAGTTGAATTTTCAACCAAAATTATGAATTTTAAATCTTTTGAAAACAATAGAAACGTTTTGAATATTTTTTAAAATACCTTCAAAAATTTGTT
>JAABKJ010006564.1:0-21833 GCA_011634705.1 Andricus grossulariae
ATTCACAAATATAAATTGGTATAATCTACTTATCTAGCAAAGTAGACTCCAACATTTTCTATTTTCTTTCCGATTTTTAGGTTACACCGTTACAAAAAATCAAACTTTAGTATTTTAAATATTGTTTGTTTCCCAAATACTGGGAGACACGACTTTCTTCTACTGAAAAAAACATTATTTTCTATTTTTCTTTTCAATATAAATGTATTTAAATATTGTTGAAATGACCTTTGAAACAATATACTGTTAAGGTTAAAGATTTCTTTCGCACTATGTTGGTATTATTAGTGATTTTAGAGCATATACTTTAATATTCAAAAATGAAAAAAAAAATAGTGGATGACCCTATTCAAGTGATTTCAAATGAACTAAGATGATTTCAAATGACTTCACGTGACTTCAGGTGAATTCAAATGACTTAAAATATTTCAGTAGATTGTAAGTGACTTCAGGAGAATTCAAATGAATTCAGATGTTTTCAAATGACGTCACGTGGCTTCATGTGAATTTAAATTACTTTTGTTATTTTTGGAGATTTCAAGTGACTTCAGGAGAATTCAAGTGAGTTCAAATGACTTCAAATGAATTCAGGTTATTTTAAGTGACTTCAGGCGAATTAACGTGCCATCATGTGAATTCATGTGACTTCAAGTGAATTCAAATGACTTCAGATATTTCAGGATATTTCAAGAGAATTAACGTGACTTTAAATGAATTCAAGTGACTTCAAGTGACTTCAGATATTTCAGGAGTTTTCATATATTTCAGGAGTCTTCAGGAGATTTCATTACAAGTGTACGCCTGACTTTACGAGTTGTCAACTCCCCGTATGTATATTTCGCCTGAGTTGGAAAAGGCCCCAAATATTACTGTTAACAAAAGCACTAGTACATAATAAAGTTTGTTTTCAACAGTCTTAAGTAACACATAAACTCGCAAAATGCAACGACGCGAAACGTGCGGACGACCGGAGGTTCGTGGCTTGGCTCCGTGGGGCGCTCTGGTGTACTTCAGTAACAGGTGGAGCTTATTTACTTACTGGTTTACACAGTCAAAAGGAAAAAATCACTAGTTTAATAGTGATACGTTAAAATACTGATACAATCAGTGACAATTTCATTGGTTCAGTTTAAGAGAGTTATATTGGAAGTAGTTTTCCTTTTAGGGTGTGCTATATAGTTCTTACTGATACCATTTTTGTCAACTGGTTCATGCTCAAAACAGAAATTATATTGAACAAGATTCGTTGGAACGCCCACTGTTGTTTAAAATGTCCAAGTGGCCAACGGAAGGAAAATAAGTTCCCAATTGTGACCCAACTATTTGAAGGCGTGTGCTAACACTTAAAATGGATTTGTATCTTACTTTAAAATATGAGACAGGCAAAGCGACGGATCGCCTCTTATTAAAATTTCATCGGTAGCACTTTTTTCTTTCTCTGTAATCTATTGATGAAGGTCTGACTTTATGTCGGATTACCTAATGCGTGTATCAACAGTGCTACAGGGCATGAAATATCCACACGTCTCGACATGGCTTTTACGTTTACTCATCAAACTCATTTCAGCTAGGTTTTTAGGCTCGAAGATAGAAATAGGATCCCATAAATTATAGGTATTAGCCATTTATTCTATGTTTTGTACTTTTTTGATACGTTGCAATTTTATTCAGATGGTATTCTTCTGGTACAAAGAGAGTATTCAAATTTTAGGCCTTTTCGATCAGTTGTCGAAGTACATTGTGTATGGGGACGGCGCGGCGACTATCACTTGCGTTCAAAAATGTCCAGAGCCTTCAATTTTGGTTCAATTTTCAAGCTTTTTAAAAAATAATGTACATTAGATTCTGAAGAGCTACGCGGTCAGAACTTTTGTCTCCTCAGTTTTTTATTAATAATTTTTTTACCGAAAGTATGGAAAAACTGAAATTTTTTACATCACAATTTTTTACGCTTTAATAACTGCTTAGGTAAACTTTATATTGTCTTAAATAAATATTTGGGGCTCACAGATTACAAATAATTTGCTTATTATCCCAATCATATATTATAAACAAATTTTATGAACAAATTGACAAATAGTCTTATTATCGCTAAAAAAATTCTTTTTACTGAAAGTGCATTCTATTACTGTAGGAATGACACTCAATCACAAAAGTGATTGAAAAGTTAATAATAACCATTGTTAAAAATAATTCTTTTAGCAAAATATTCAAATTCAAGGTTTTTTTCCAATTATAATTTCTTTTAGTCACCGGAACGTCTGCAAGTATTTTTTCAATCATAAATCTTTGATAATAGTTGGTGAATTATAACAATTAAAATGTTGATAAACAAATTATATAAACAAGTTCAAAATTTTGGCTTTTTGGCGTAGAAAAAAAATGTTTTTTGCACTGAAAATGTTTGAGACTATTGAACGAATGACTGTTAGGCACAAAAATATTTGAAAAATTAACAATAATAATTGTTATAAACAATCCTTGACGCAAAATATTTAAATTTAAGGCTTTTTCAAATTTTAATTTTCTTTAACCCCTCTAATACAAAATTTTCGTGAATTTTTTAGAAGTATGTCAAAGACTTTGAAGACACTTATAATACTTATAAATCACTTCAGCATACTTTAAAGTATACCTCTGAATTTTAATTTTGAAATCAGATTGACTCAGAGTGTAGGAAATATTCGAAAAAATAGGTGTGTACTCGAATTGTTAATTGCTAAAATGGCTACAGATATTCCTAAACATAATTTATCTTTGGTAATATATGGTGAAATATAACAATCTAAATGTTTATAGATAATTAAGATAAACAAATTCCAAATGTTGTCAGTTTCACTTCAAAAAAGTCGGGTTTTCAATCGCAATAGCTTGAGAATGAATCATAGCACTGCATGCTAAGATTCTCTCAATGAAATATCTTTTGAAAATGACTCACCGACTTGGTAAGCAAATCCCTAATTTTGTAAAGATTTTTGTCAGAGAACAGGATTAGTATTGGATGCATAAAAACAAGTACTTTTTCTGGAATTTCCGATTTTTGAAAGATTTCTTCTTTCATAACTGATATAGGGATCCGAACTTACTAACAGTTTGTGTGCTAAATCAGTGTTAGTAGGAACACGAGAAAACTTGCGTGAATTGAACCCTCGAATATTCCTGCAGTCTTCATTCCGAACTTTACCTACTTTTCCGTAAAACTGTCCAATTGGTAAGAGAAAATGTTTCATAACATCAGGTCCATGTAATAATATCTTATGGACGGTTAAAGTTATGTAGTATCACGGGTATAAGCGTACGTACGTACTTGTTAATTTATGCAGAATGTAAGCAAATCTTTCCAACAAATTCAAGTCTATCCCTGTCATTTCTGCTGTTAGTTCAGGGTCTACAGAAAACGTTCTTGCGGTATTCCCATCATTGGATGTGACTGAGCCTTATTTTACTGCATCTATGTATTACTAATCCTGTCTTATGACGAAAAGCTATACAAATTTGAGCTTTCGACTTCTTTTGCAAATCTTTATATACATCCATTTCTACTGACCATTTCTTAAAATCGACTCGATAGGCTATATGCAAAAGATTTTTCATCTCTTTAGGTGTAGCTTGAAAAATGTAGCAAGTCATAGATGATAAAGTTCCAGAAAGAGCCTTGAAAACTTTTCTCTCCTCCATCGTCAAACTTAATATAAGGTTTTATCATAAAAGTACCGGAATCGTTGTTTATTAATGTGGGCTTCATTTTACCGATTTCTTTCTGAAGGGATGATATTACTGAATTGGTTTTTTCTGGGTTTTCTTTTGCGATTTCATATACTATTGGCCTACCATATGATGTTGACGATGGATTAGAATTTTGCCGCACTACAGAATTTACCGAATCCTCTGAGTGAAGTCGCAATGGTACCATTGGAAGCGTGAATAAACTATTACCGACCAAATCTGGATCATCTTTCTTTTGCTTGTACAACTTTGGCTTGAAGAATAATCGCAACTGTATTTTACAATTAACTTCAAGTTACAACCCACGTGAAAAAATGCTACGGAAAGCGTTCTACGGAAATTCCACATGTAAATTTAATGTGAAAATTCCATGTGGAAATTCCACATGTAAATTCCATACGGAAATTTCACAAACTAATTTTGGACTAAGTTTGACTTCCAGTGATGAGTTGCGCTATCAGAAATCACATTCCGGCATCAAACCCTTGCACCATGTGTGCGAACAACATCTTCGAGAAAATTATGCTACCCACGTCAAAACCTTGCACCAATTGTGCGTTCCTTGGGGACACGAGATCGCACCAATGCCCTAGGTGTAAAAAACACCTCCACTCAGGGGAAGTCTGGTTTTTACAGTACTTCAGGGTCCCTGGAGTAAGATCCTCGAAGACGCGAGATTGAATCAATGCTCCAGGTGCAAAAAACAAATCTTCTTCTGATTTGTACAGTATTTTAAGGTCCTTGGAGTGGGTTCCTCGAGAATACGAGATTGAACCAATGTCTCAGGTGTAAAAAACACATTGTCTCCGGGGAAGTCTGGTTTTTACAGTACTTTAGGGCCCCTGATGTAAGTTCCTCAAGGACACGAGATTGAACCAGATTTACCCGAAGAAGATGCATTTTTCCCACCTGGAAAATTGGACTAATCTCGTGTCCTCTAGGTACCCACTCTAGGTACCTTAAAGTACTGTAAAACTCAGACTTTCCCGGACAATATGTGGTTTTTACACCCGGGGCATTGTTTCAATCTCGCCTCCTCAAGAAACCTACTCCAGGGGCCCTAAACTACTGTAAGAACCAGACTTCCCCTGAAAAGATGTGTTTTTTACACCTGGGACATTCATTCAGTCTGGTGTCATCGAGGAACTTACTTCAGGGACCCTCAAGTACTGTAAAAACCAGAGTTCCCCAGAGAAGATGTGTTTTTTACACCTGGGGCATCGGTTCAATCTCGTGTCCTCGAGGAACCCACTCTAGGTACCTTAAAGTACTGTAAAACCCAGACTTCCCCAGACAAGACGTGGTTTTTTCACCCGGGGCATTGTTTCAATCTCTTCTCCTCGAGAAACCTACTCCAGGGGCCCTAAAGTACTGTAAGAACCAGACTTCCCCGGAGAAGATGTGTTTTTTCACCTTGGACATTCATTCCGTCTGGTGTCATCGAGGAACTTACTTCAGGGACCCTTAAGTACTGTAAAAACCAGAGTTTCCCGGAGAAGATGTGTTTTTTACACCTGGGGCATCGGCTCAATATCGTGTCCTCGAGGAACCCACTCTAGTTACCTCAAAGTAATGTAAAACCCAGACTTCCCCGGAAAAGATGTGGTTTTTACACCCGGGGCATTGTTTCAATCTCGTCTCCTCGAGAAACCTACTCCAGGGGCCCTAAAGTACTGTAAGAACCAGACTTCCCCGGAGAAGATGTATTTTTTACACCTGGGGCATTGGTTCAATATCGTGTCCTAGAGAAACCCACTTCAGGCACCTCTAAGTACTGCAAAAATAGACTTTCCTGGAGAAGATGTATTTAATACACCTGAGGCATTCATTCAGTCTCGTGTCATTGAGGAACTTACTTCAGGGACCCTTAAGTACTGTAAAAACCAGACTTTCTTAGAGAAGATGTGTTTTTTACACTCGGGGCATCGGTTCAATCTCGTGTCCTCGAGGAACCCACAGTCGGTGAAAGGTTTTGACGTGGGTAGCATAATTTTCTCGAAGAAGATGTTTTTCGTATACCTGGGGCAGGGTTTGATGTACGGTGTGTGATTTTCGAGCGCGCAGCCCATCACCGAAAGTCAAGTTGAGTCCAAAATTAGTTTGTAGAAATTGTAGAATTTCCGTATGGAATGTACATGTGGAATTTCCACATGGACTTTCCGTAAAACGCTTTCCGTAGAATTTTTTCACGTGGGGAGGTTTCCTTGTATCGGTAAATGTAAGAAAAATATCACGATCTTTTTAAATCCGAGATATCGTATGACCTAATAAAGATTTCAATCCGATTGTAAAACTCTTTTCCGTTACTTTAATCAGAATTTCTCTTTTTTGCCTGCATATGGATCATGTGATACTGAATTTTAGACAAATCAGCTTCGTTTATTAACGCCAAAGCTTCTTCTGATGTGTACGGAATCGGACAATCATTCATATTTTCATTTTCATCAGAAGGTAAAATCGAAGTAGAACGTTCTACAAAGTCACATGGCTTTGGACTTCCGCATTTGTCATTACTTTCAGTTTTAAATTCCACGATAAAATATGTGTTAAACCAATCTGCAAACTTTTTGTCGAAGCAAGTTTTAATAAATGATGAACTGTTCCTTTTTATTTTGAAATAAGGGATGAAATCATGATTTAATTTGGTTTTAACCTTTTCCAATTATTTAGAGTTTGAGTTAAATTCTCTTCCTAAATACTGCGTCAAATTTCCCAAACCTCCATTGGAATAAGAAATCAAAAAATCATCTAGGGTCTTTTTGAGAACTTTTGAAGTATTTATTTTGCCTTATTAGAAAACCATTCATTGTACAAATATTGAAAACACAAAAAAATGTTTTACAATGGCCTAAAATTAATTAGTACTTATATCTATTCAGGGCCGATTTTAGTACGGGGTCTGTGGGGCCATGGCCCCAGGGCCCCGACAAATTAGGGGCCCCCACAAATGTAACTAGTCGGTAAATCAAAATCGCTGCGACATGCACACACTTCTACATCGGCTCCTACTTCAATGGCCATATTTTTTGTTTGTTTGTTTAGAAGGCAGTAAGGAATTACAAAAGTCCCCACATTTTAACCGGCCCTAGGGCCCCCACATTCCTAAAAGCGACCTTGCATCTATTAATAACACAAACTACCAGAATTAGAAAACTGAACAAATAATGAAAATAAATATAATGTAATATAGAAAAAAATACAACTTTGAAGAGAAAACTCTTAGCCAATACTTGTACTCCTAAAAGAGAGTATTAAAACAACTGAAAGTTAATAAAAAATATATAACTCTAGATACTGTGGATACGGAAAAGGCTTCTATTTCTCAATTTGTCAATTGAAGAGGAATTTTTTGCATAAAATTTCTTAGTAAAGACATTTATAATAAAATGTAATAATCTATTTGTATTAATATTTGTCACTCACTTAGACTCACAACTTAGTTTGAAGCTCTTTCGATTGAAAACCAGATTTTTTCTACGCGAACGGGCAAAAATTTCGAATTTGTTTATAAAAATTTAAATTGTTATATTTCACCGTATATTATCAAAGATTTATAATTGAAAAAAATACTTGAAGACGGTAAGCGAATTGATAAAAATAAATAGGTGATACAGCCATAATTATAGTTAGTTTAACCTTACTTACTGTTCAACAGAAAAAACATAGTAAGTGATATTTGCCGTTGCGACTATTTTCAGACATACTTGCATGGGAAAATAACCTCTATGGAAAAAGCACAATAACCAGGTTTTTCCGTTCGACAGCAGTACTGCTGGTATAGATACCTCCATTCAGGATGTGTTTCTTGTACGGATGTAAAGTTTCATGAAACTTAGGTCTGATGAAAAGTTTCATGAAACATGGGGCGTCTCGTTAAGCATTTCAATATTTCAAATATGGCGGCTGGAAAATTCAAACTGATAAAATAAAAGAAATCATGACCTGACCTTAGAGGCTAAACCCATCTGCGCGTGCGCAAAATAATGTCCTCCCCCCTCCCCCCAATATTACATGAAATATATGAAACTTTGAACATAAAACGTTTTCATGTTTCAGGTGAAAAGTTTCAAAGTTTCAATGAAACGTTGCATGCAGGGCCGCATTTAGGGGTGTGGTGGCCCTAGGGCTGGTTAAAATGTGGAGGACTTTTGTAATTTCTTACTGCCTTCTAGACAAAAAAAACAACAAAAAAACAAAACAAAAGAACAGAAAATGGTCATTGAAGTAGGAGCCAATGTAGAAGTGTGTGCATGTCGCAGCGATTTTGATTTACCGACTAGTTAAATTTGTGTGGGCCCCTTATTTCTGGGGCCTCTAATTTATGGGGGCCCTGGGGCCATGGCCTCGCTGGCCCTGTACTGAATTCAGCCCTAGCTTCATGGCTTACATCCCTAGTTTCTTGGCTATCCTATTCTTGTCGATTATGCAGGCAGACACACAGGATTGAGCAAGATGTGCCAATTGTAAACAAAACAAAGCGTGTCGGGTAAATCAGCTATCCAGCGAATACTTTTCGATTTTCCACCTGATTTCCAGAACAGAGTAGGTATCTACGGCCTGCCTTTTCCCATAGAACTTGATGCTGGGAGACTCGGCAACTTCTACGGAAGAAGGCAGCAAGTTGATGCAAGTAGATGCGACCTTCTCGCTTATAGAAGTCGGTCAAGAATTGTTACAGAATTGTTACTATGACGCGGAACTCCGGACGGCCCTGTACGAAAGGGTTTGCGGGCCGCACACGAAACGAAACGGAATCCCCCGAGGGACCCGGGGTTCCAAGCAGCAGCACAGTAGTTACTCAGTCTCTTCTCGTTCGCCCGGCTGTAAGTTGCTTCGTCTAGTCTTGACCGTTCGCTAGTTGGTCTAAGTTTTTACGTGCCTTTCGCAAGTGCCAAGGAAGTATCGCGGCATCACACACTGACTTCGCCTTCCAGAGAAGATTTTCACATTTCTACAACCGTCCTGGTAAGGATCAACCACCTTCAACGGGCTACTTGCCCTCTCCTAGAACCGTCTGCCAGTTTACCGCCACGAACTTTCGGACACCGGCGATTAGTGTAAGTGGCAATAAATGCCCTTATTGTTTTTTTACCAAAGAACTCCTCTTTTATTCTGTTATCCCTTCTCGGCTTTCCAGATCCTAATTTCCCTCCTCGGTCTTACTCACGTAATAGAGTTCAGGGGCTAGTTTCCCAGACCGTGTAGTTACTGCCAATTTTTTCGCAGATGCTGCCTTTTCACTTAGAAAGAATAATCTTCGAGATTTGCAGTTGCTGCCTATCAACCCCAAGATGCAATAAATAATTTAAACAATAATGACTTATATATATTAACAATAATAACTTATATAATATAATAATTCACTTATGCGATTCGCACATCAACACTGCGAGCGCATAATGAATTTACCTGTAGGCGATACCAACTGCCGAGCGTGCAAGCAAGAGTCAGAAACACTTGAACATGTTCTTTGTGGATGCTTAAAGTATGCATGTTACGGGTACATAGAGAGACATATTGCGGCTCTAAAAGTGTTATATTACCATATTCAGCACTTCTATGGTGCTGATCTAATGTCCGTCTCACCGTACGCTCAGGGGGAACTGGAGTCCGTTGTGGAGAATTACCTGTGTAAGATTTACTGGAATTTCTCATTCTTCACGACTAAACGTATCCGTGCTACAATGCCTGATATTGTCCTCCAAGATCTGAAGTCGAAGATTACTTACGTGATTGAATTCTCGGCACCAGCCAATGATAATATCACGACAAAGGAGGAAGAAAAACGGCCGAAATATCAAGCACTTCTTTTCGAGCTGAGCAGACTGTACCAAGATTACAAAGTCTATCTTGTAGTGCTCATAATCGGCTATCTTGGAGGTATGAAAGCTTCATTTCTTAGTTAACTCAACAAAATCCCGGCTTGCCAGCGTCTGGCTAGTCCATCGCGAGCCGGATGCAAAAGGCTGTTTTTCTGGGATCACTTCATCTGGTCAGTAAACACTGTTTCTCATAACATTCTACAAAGATTAGTAGCTCCAAAAAAGTATCCAGAGGTGAAATCTTTATCTCCAACTGTGACGTCTGCCGCGTTAGGTCATCGGCGGCTAGAGACTGGACTCCAATGAGCAGTGTTGTACGAAGTCGCTTGCGCCATTTCCCGCTCTTGGTTACCTTCTGGGATGAAAGGAGCAGGAGTGCATGCCGTACACGTTTCAGTTGTGTCGGGATTGGTTGCTTTAAGGAACCATGAACGTCGCTTTTAGAGCCTAAAACTTTTCATAACAATTTAACAAAATTATTTAGAGAGGTAGATAGATCTCTCTTTAACGTATTCAGTGATATAAAAAACTCATATTCCGATTTTTGCAGTTACCGCCTTTTTCGTTAGAACAGCAGATATATTTTATTTATGAAATTTCGTATTCTTTATGATTGAAGTACACGTACTATATTGTAAATATACTCGTGAGGTTTTGAGCCACAATCGTATTGTTAAATCAAGGAACCATTTCTATTCAACTTAGGGTATACGGATTTCATAGGCGTATGCTTCTATTTTTTACTATTGAAATTAAAATACATAGCATAGCTAATTTCATTTTTGATTGAAATTTTAAATGCCGGAAGCTTCAATTTAAGGCGTCCTCGAAAGAAATCCGACTCATAGGAAACCTTCCAGCATATTGGTCTGAAAAACAAAATTTTGTCATTTATCTTATTACATTCTCGTCAGAGAAATTATTACATTCGTGTGAAATTTGTCCCCCCTTCCCCCGTGTTAGTTAAATATCCACGTTTTGAGACCCCATGAACTCAAAAAACAGGTCAAATTTGTTAGTCAGTCATTTTGCATGAAAATTCAAAAAGTTAAAGCATTTTCAAAATTTTTGGGACCACTTTTGTTCAAGATTGAAATGTTTTCTGTATGGTTATTCGTAGTACTCAAAAAGGCAAACAATTTCTCCTAATCACTTTTTTTTATATAAGGAAAATTACTAGAGTCATAGCACTTACAAAATTTAGAAAAACAAAAGAAAATGAAAATGTTGAGACAAATAACGCACGATATGAAAAATTGTTATTGAACACTTTTTGATAGGACGCGTAGTGTTTATTTTCTTTGTAAAAAACGACATCGATAATAAAAACAAATTAAATTTCTGGACAAACGACACACGCTAAGAAAAAAACAATCAGACAAAAATTGCTATCCCAAAAAAGAGCTATAAATTTATTACTTGTTACTTTCTAATAGGATGCGTAGTTTTTATTTTAATCGTTAAAATTTATATTAAAAATAAAAAAAATAAAATTTGGAGAAAAACGACGCAAGGTATAAAAAATGATGAACAAAAGATGTACATCCAAAAAAGATTTATCATTGATTGTTTTTTGATGGAACGCGCAGTTTTTGTTTCAATCGTAAGAAATGTCATGAAAAATAAAAATAATTTTGTTTCAAATGACACAAGGTTCGAAAAAAAGTTAATAGACAAAAGTTTTTCACTCAAAAAGGTGGTAAGGGAGGTGAGTGTAGTAAAGGGGGTGTGTGCTAGTGTGGGGGAGCTGTTTTGTAAGGTTGAAAGGGTTAAGAGGAAAGTTGAAAGTGTTAATTTGGAGGTTAGTTGCCGAGGACGGAAAAGTGAGAGGGAGGATAGAGGGCAGCAGATCGGTCGGTGGGACTGACAGAAGGACTCGAGGTAGTCCGTCAAGTGGAGAACTGCTGATTAGATCCAGATCTAGTAGCTTAGGCTCGAGACAACTTTTTTACAAATGGAGGCAGGGGGATAGGAGGGTTTACGGGTAAAAGCTATGAGAGGGACAAGACAAAAGACAGTAAAAGATCAAGGGAAGAAGAGGGGAATGAGCAGGGAGAAGAAAAGTTGCGGAAAAAGTTTAAGAAAAAGTCTCCGCCGGAGAGGAATAAGTTAAAAGGGAAAGTCGATCCAGAGAGTTTGGAAAATCTCATTAAAGGGTTTCGAGAGGAAATGAACCGAAGTCTGAAAGGCATGAAAAAGCGAAGGGATGAGGTTTCGGAGGAATTGTGGGAAGTTCGAGAGAAATGGGCAGAATGGAATCTGGTGTGGCGGTAAGAAAAAGATGAGGTTTGGAAAAAATTGGAGGATATCAAGAAAAGCAAAGAATGAGTGAGAAAGAGAGAAAATCTAATATGGAGAAGTTGGAAGAAAGAGTGTGAAAGCTAGAATGTGAGTATGAGGATATAAAGAATGGGGATTAAGGGGTAAAAGAAGGAGAGAGAATAAAAGAAGTGAATGTGAACTTTATCCTACAAAATGTGAGAATAAAACCAAGATTGAGAGAGTTAGAAAAGAAAATGGAAGTAGAAGAGAAGATGAAACGAAGTAGAAATATAGTGATAGAAGAAATGGAAAAGTTGATGGGGGAAATTGGGGCCAAAGTGGACGCGGATGAGGCACATGGAGTGGGAAGGAAGAATGAAGGTAAATCGCGTATATATATATATAGTAAAAGTGAGAAGTGAGGAAGAAAACGTTGATATTTTGAGAAGAAGGAAAGCTTTGAAGTGGAGGTAAGAAAGGTTAGAGTAGGATACGACGTGGAATGAAAGAAGAAGAAAGTGAATGATAAAACAGAGAGCATGGAGTGAAGGAGTGAAAGAGAACACGGTATGGATAGGGAAAGAAAGGATGTTGATAAATGGGAATGTGTGGATATAGGATGATGAGAAAGAAAAATTGAGTGAAGTGTACAGGGAGGGTCCATGGCGACGAGGGGAAGAAACTGGTATAGGGATAGAAGGGAGGAGGTCATGGAAGCGGTAGATGGTGAAAGGAAAGAAGAAGGCGAAGCAACGGGGTTACCACAATAGTAGGAAGGGTACGTAAAGACGAAAGAAGGGAGAAAGGAAGGAAGAAAGAAGTGAGAGTAGCGTTTTGGAACGTATCAGGGCTAATGAATAAAGATGAAGGATTCTGGGAAGAGGTGAAGAAATAGGATGTAGTAATGTTGAGTGAAACCTGGGTAGATGAGAAGGATTGGAGGAGGGTGAAGAGGAAATTCCCCAAGGGATATATGTGGAAGATGGAAGAGGCAAAGAAATAGAAGGTAAAGGGAAGAAAGAAAGGGGGTATGGTGTCAGAAGTAAGGAATGAATCGGTGGGAGAAAAGAGAATAGAAAAGGGATTTGAGGAAAAAGATTGAGTAATGACGAGAATCGTGAAGATAGGAAGAAGCAAGGTGAGGATAGTTTACATTTACAGGAGGAGGGGAGAAGAAGAAGGTTGAAGTGTGATTAGGAAATGGGTGGCGAAAAAAGATAATGAATTGGTGTTTATAGGAGGTGATCTGAATGCTTGGACAGGGAAACAGGGAGGGGAAATATGGAATGAAGAGAGTGAGACTTTCAGGATAAAATCAAAACACAAACACGTGGAACAGGAGGTAATCTGGGAGAAACTAGATGGTTGATTTGTAATGGGAATTTGGAAGGGGATGAGGAAAGCGTCATTACGTTTGCAGGAAAAGGGGAAACAGTAATAGTCTACATTCTGGCCGAAGTAAGGATTAGGTTTATGGAAAAATGAAACAAGTTACAATAAAATGTTTGATAACAAATTTGTTTAAAGAATGCGCATTTCTTTAATTAGAAAAAAAGACGATGAAAATACGTCCGCTTCAATACCAATGCATATTATGAATTGTATTAATATACATTTTTTGAAATCATACATTTTTTCAGGGTAGTTGAGAATAAAATTTAATGCAAAATAAGGAACAAATAATAGAGCAATCATGTTAAATAAAATTTGCACTTTATTTTGCAGTATCGATATAAGCAATCCCAGGCCCAGTTACAGAGATTATGGAGATAGAGAGATTTTTGATGGTACATAATATAAATAAGACAAATAAATTATTCGATTTTTTACCAATTATACTGTAGATGAAAAGTTTTTAACGCAGGAAGGAAAATGCTGATTTTGAAAATAATTTTTAACACCGAAAATTTTTAAGTGAATCTTTAGGCATCTAGGATTGTGCGCAGGAACTAAAAACTGGTAGTTTAGAAACCAGGATCCACCATGATTCATTCATTCGAAGCGCCTCTAAATACAGCATCATGCTTAATCTTTTTTTCTCTTCCTTTTTTATTCTACTTTTAATTAAAAACAAATGAAGATAATGAAAATGGCGATGGGGAAAAATAAAAGTTATGACTAAATTACCTAAAATTAAATAAAAAAGTCGCTAGGCGAGTCTGCGAGCCAACGCAGGGCCGAACCGAGGGCAGTCTTCGTCGGACCTTTGAGTGGACACATATACTCCTTTACTTTCTTAAATAAACTATCTTCATATTACCGCGCCTGAGTTTGACTTATTCACCCGTGTCTCCTTCATGACTAATGTTAACTCGGAAAATAAAAGTAAAGGAAAATGGTAATTCAAAAAAACTAAAATTAGGATCTTTAGTAATTCAAAATATCAAAAAATAGCGCAAATTTAAATACCTATTCAGAAAAAATGTTATTCGATAAAATTTCAAGTCTCTTTTAATTGCAGAACAAAGTGATTTATATATAAATTTGTTGAAAGTAGAAGACTTCATATCCATGAGAATTTGGTTATTAATAATTATCGAATAATTCCCCGCAACCATTCAAAAATGACTTTCAGTAAAAAGGGCACTCCAAGTTCCTAATGTTCCTCTTTTATGAAACACCATTCGAAACGACACGTCAAACTCGTAATATTGGGTAATCCTTCGAAGTTGCGGGAGAATCATGACCTAAGGTCCTAAAAGAATCTAAGGAATGGAAGGGTATTTCCGATACCAACACAAAGGTTACTGTATGGGACTATCGACTGCAGGTTATAGACCTACAGGCGAACACCACCTTACGTTTGAGGACCAGGAAGAACGCTTCGCCGGAACAGAATATCCTCTGGTACTTGATATGCGAGAAGCGACGGGTGGGCGGTGAAACAGCTCCTTGTGGCTTAAGCTGGCAATTCCGGCACCCGAAAGTAGAAATATGCTACCTTGCTCGGAAGCTTCTACTTAACGGCCGAACTCCGCCGAAATTAAGCGGAAGGAAGGGCTGATATCATCCTTGGAATTTCCCGCAAGGCACGACGCAGCTCTTAACAAAGAAGACGAAGACCGCATGCTAATTTATTTACAAGAACGTATGCTTCGGAATGTAATCATAATTAATATATATTTTACAGAGAGAGTCCGTAGTACTGCCGAACGTTTGCTTGACTACAAGCAATCCTCGCATTGCAAAAGTGTATTAGGCAAGGGCTTGAGCTTGAATATTAGATCTCCAAAACATTGACAATAATGGGTAAGTCTTCGCGGGCAGATCGTTTCAAGCCAAATATGAAGGTTTTTCTGTGCAGGCCTTTTTCAGATTTTTAATTTTTTGACATTTATTTTGGGGTTTTTCGCATAAATATCAAACTTTTTGGGTCTCCTGCGACTGAAGTTTTGCTTTTGGACCAAAAAGAAGATTTTCCATAAGGATTTCAACAATTTACTCTGAAATTAAAAGTAATGAAAGTAAACAATTATCGTTTAGGTGATAGAGCACTCGAGCAACAGTCGAAAGATCTGAGTTCGAAACCTATTGTAGTTGGTATTGTAGTAGAATTTTAAAATCTAAATGAAATTACAAAAATATTCTGAAGCTGATTTCTTAATATCTTTTAGATCGATACAGGAGGCAACTCTTCAATAAATTATCAATTTCCGACGAAGAATGATAATTTTCAATATTTCCATATTCTTTGGATTGATCTGCCTTCACGAACCTTTTTGGGCGAAGGTTATTAGGTGTATACAATTTATTCATTTCAAGTTGATCAAAGCTTATAAGCTTTCAACTTAAGTTAACCTATGTATTAACCGAGTTTTTTATATTTCCAGTTTTTATTTGCTGCCTTTGTGAGGTTAAACTTATAATTGGCTAATGTGGCATTTAAAATTCATGTAAGAAGTTTATCATAGACAGTTGCTCGATATATCGATGCCACTGAATGCTGAACTTAATATTTCGCTGGGAAAGCGATGCCTGGAGAAGGCTTGCCCGTTCATTCTACTGTGTCCGGGACTTAATATATTTATATCACTAGGGCAAAGATGCCCGAGGAAGACGTGCCCGTCCATGCCACAATTTTGAGGACTTGATATTTTGTTGGGCAAAAGATGCGCGAGGAAAACCTACCAAAAGGGGAGACTTGCCAGTCGATGTGACTGTTTCGAGGAATTAATATTTGTCTACAAAAGAGATGCCTGGGCACGGAGGGCAGGAAGCAACTTCAAATCACATGAAAATGATGACAAAAACGGAAAGCGGGAATGTGTCTGTACTTGATATTAGATAAAAAATCGGTTTGAGTTGAAATCCTAGCTGCTTCTGTTTGTAAGATATTCAAATTTTTCGTTTTTTGTATAGGAAGAATTTGTGAAACATACAATAGCTAAGAATCGCGAGAGTTAAAAACTTTTCTCATGATAAATTTTTAATAAATAACGTCTAAATGATTAAAGAACTTTTTTTGGCATATGAATATGTATATATATATATATATTTATTTATTCGTTCACACACACACGCGCGCGCGCGTGCGTATAATATTATTACAGAAAAAAATATGAATGGAATTTGTTTCAGGAAATTTTTTAGAGCGATAAAGTTCTGTTCAGCCTTACATTGTTTTATTTAAAGCAATGTACATAATTGTAGAAGTATGCTTCTCTACAAAGCAAGTGAATCTCCGTGATTTTGATGCAAACATCAGTAAACTCCGCAATGCTCTAAGAAGCACAGATTTTTCTCAAACCGTCATGTTATTCAAGATCATTTAAAACAAGCCATCATGCTCTTAAATAACGATGGCTTAGGAGTGTGGTCTGAGCAGGCTGATGAATCAATTCACAGAGAATTCCTTAAATTTTGGAAAAGATTAAAAATGAATATGATCGAAGATAAATCTTTCCCAAAACGATTAAAAAAGCAGTAGCTGCTTTTCCATCCCAGCAGATGTAAAATTACATGCATTAATTCATAATTAAATTCAATAATTATTATTTGTATAATTATGTATTTATTTCTGTATTTATTCATACAAAATTTCAGTATTATGATTAAATATATCACACAATTTGAGATTGAATACTGATTAAGTAAATTGATTGAAAATGAAACGATTTGGTTGAAAATTCATGTGTCGAGGACAGAAATTTGTTACGTGAAAAATCTATTTGTGTAAACCGTATTCGGCTCATTGCGCTTTCCGAGATACCACCCGCACACAGAGTCATGGATATTTCCATGACCCTGCGTGGGAGCGGTTGCTGAGAGGGCCGGTTTGGGCCTGACAAGGGGTACCAATTACACTTGTACTTTATTTGCAGAACATCTTAAATATCACTTCAACCAATTATGGTTACCACATTTTTTACCGAAATAATAATTATACCCGGTTTTCTTGATCCAATTATGCATTTTCGTGCAATAATGTTTGCTGAATTCAATTAATTAAACTGCAGTATTTCTTTCATCGACTTCGCCCCGTTTTATGTTTGAATGCCTATTTTTTAGAACTTGAGTTATTAAAATCACTTTGAAAATTCTAACAGTAGTCCTTCGAGAGCCGTATCTCATCGCGGTGGATGCGAAAGCGAATCAAAGTGATTCAAGTGACTGTTTGTGAAAGAGACTTAGACTTCAAAATGAGTGACAAAAATAATCCGGTAGAGAACATTCCTGATAGTAAAAAAGGCAGTACTAGAGGGAGGAAAACTGTGCGTCATAAGAAAGGAAGGGAAAGTGCGTGGAGTGCAGTAGTGAGTGCGCCTAAAATTGATGGAACGGATAGTACATCGAAAAGCAAACCGGCCGACGACGTCATGGCTTCGAGGGATGCAGCGAACCTCAACGTAGATAGTTACGGAGGTAGTCAGAGAGGGGGCGAGAACATGCACTTTAAAAAAAGTTGGTGTAAATTTACATCCTGTGACGATGGAAATTATTCGATCGGTGTGGCACATAGTAAATAAGCAGAATTCTGTGAAAATACATATTTTTCTTCTCAGCCTGCGTCCGCCGTAAAGAAGTACATGCAGGACAGAGGTGAAAATATTTTGAAGCTATTTTCTGTATTTAAGGGAGAAAACGGAATATAACCACTTGACAGTCTCATAATTTAAAAATTAATTTTTTTCAAGTGGAAGAACAAATTATTTTTACGCATTCACCACAACGCTACATGACGTGCAAAACAACGTAAACAAGAATGCAAACGAATGAAATGCGCACCCATTGCTAAAAGGCCGTTCGGGCGTCTCCGGAACTCATCATTTGGCACGACTTATACTCGAGAGTCCCGAGTAGTCCAAATTTACGTCCTGCACATAATTCTGCGGCGCTTGTCCGTGCGGACTTACTCCCTCGCGATAGAAAAGCACACATTGTCTAAATTTACATATATTTTCGTAGACTTAAAGTTGCAAATAAATGTATCACCTTACGTACACTTACTATGTCCCACGCTCATCGAGTAACTTCCATCATCGGAAGCGGTAATTTTACAGTCGACTGCAAATAGAACAACCTTCGTTCTATTTTCACGATGTTACCTGAACTAAAATCACACTAGATTGCAAAGAAGTACTGTAGTATCGTAAATTAATCAGGTTATACATTGGAATTTTAAAATACACTGCACCTATAATTACTAGCTGATTGTAAATATCACCGAAGCTTTTTTTACAGTGTGGGCCCACTTGAAAACCCGGAAGGATCGTTGAAGGGGAGCAGCGTACGGAGAAGTCAACGGGAGAACTTTGGTAAGGAGCCGAACTAAAAATTGGCTCTTTTAGAAAAAGAAGCTGAACGCGAAAGGCTTGCGCGTCGACAGGGGCTTGTACGCTTACAAGCTCAAAATGAATTGACTGAACTCCAGAGTGCGTACACCTTTTCCTGAATATATTATTCAGGACATTATGTGAAAAGCAGTAGATTATCCTCGAATAGAGAAAGATCGGCCGAGTAGCATGATAAAATATTCTAACATCATTACCAATCTCGTACCTACGATAGAGTTGTTGAACAGACCCGATTATTTGGTAAGTCCTTTGCTAAGAGATTAATTAATCGAGATACTTCCGACTGCTACAAAATTTCAATCTGCGGCTACTGTGATAAAGATCACACAACAGTCAAGTGCGAGAAATTTGAGAAGCTGCATATCGACGACGGGGGTAGTGGGCGACGAACAAAAAGTTGTATTTCAGATGTTTGGCAGCTGAACAACCTGTCAGAAAATGCAGGAACAAGGAATGTGGCAAAGGAGGTTGCCAGAAGAAACACAATTCTTCATTACATTTCGAAGCAAGAAGTCCCTTTACCTGAAAGCAGCTGAACTCGACGAATGATCGTTCAGCAGAAGCTGAATCAGCAGACCTCGAAATTGTAAATGTGGTAAGAAACCTCAAGAAGAAGGTATTTTTATCTATTGTTCCAGTAACACTTTCGGGACCAGGCGGTGAGGTGGATACCTATGCTTTCTTGGATTCGGGATCCACAGTTACTTTGATTGAAGGTGAATTCGTTCCTTCGCAGTCGTAATGGATGAACAACGCGACTCTCGATAAAGTCTCATCACAACGTGTAGACGTTTGGATCCAGGAAGCAGGGCAGAAGTAGAAACTGGAACACTTTAGGACGTACTTTGAATTGGATATGCCATAGCAGAACATGGACGAAAAGACTGCTGACTGGAAACATTTGAAGAATTTGGATATCCCAAAAATAAGCGGTGCAGTTCCAAGAATCCTCATGGGGGAGGATTAAGCTCATCTGAAGATCCAACTCAAGGCCGTCACGGGCGAAAAGAACGAACAGTTTGCAGTTCTTACTCCCCCAGGATGGATTATTCTTGGCTCTTACATTTCAGGTAGATTTAATCTAGAATTTCATAATTATTTCTTCTTTCAGGAGGATCCTGAGACGGAACTCAGTGAGCAGATCAATAGCTTTTGGACTGTGGAAAGCTTTGGCGTAAATTCCAGGGTCGAGCTTGTACGTCCCAAGTAAGATCAGCGAGCTGAGGAAGTTATGGCTTAAACAGCACAACGAATAGGTGATCGCTGGGAAGCAGGACATTCATGGAAGAGGGATGGTGACACTCTGCCTGAAAGTAAGAGTCTCACGGAAAAGAGGTTTCTTTCTTAGGAAAGAAAAATGGAACGTGAGTCAGACTTCAAAGAGGGGTATCAACAGAAGATATAGAAGTACCAGGATAAAGAGTGCGCCCTGGGCATTTGAGAGGCAGGGGTAGTGCAGCAGCATATTTTCTGTGACGCGAGCGAAACGGCATTTGCAGCAGCCTTCTATCTTCGATTGGAAGGGGAGAGTGGCAGGAGAGTAGTTTTGGTAATGGCCAAAAGCAAAGGAGCTCCTATGAAACAACTGACGATACCGAAATTGCAACTGCAATCAGCAGTAATGGGCAATAGATTGACGCAAACCATCATCGGACTCCATACTCTAAACATTTCCAGAAATTCCTTTGTGGGCCGACTCACAAACTGTCGATTTTCGTCATTAATGAAATATGTGAGATCCTGGACTCGACTTCAGTGGAGGAATAGATGTGGGCCCAAAAGAGGCAGAATGAGAGTGATGATGCCACTAGAGACGTTGATCACATTGACGGAACATCGTCAAGTCGTCAGTTCACCTGAACGAGGAACACTGGCCAAAGGGGAAGCCATACGCTGAACCTGAAATTTATTTATTAATGACATAGAGGGAGAACTTTGTTGATCTGAAGAACTGACAGCACCATAAATCTCGAGAGGCGAGATTGTGATCCTGAGGGCATCAACAGAAGGTTCGTTTCGCTCACAAGTCCAGATACCTCAAGAGGGACGAGAGCTAAAGCGAACTTTCACCAAGGTCTTCCAACTATCGCCAATTTTAACCAAGGACGGACTGATTAGGATGGATGGTCGCATCAAGAATTTAGAAGTAAGCGCATCAGGTAACGGGCCGAGAATAAATGCGGCGTAGAATTAGTAAAGGAACGAAAGCGAATTTGACAAGTTTAAGCGTAACAACGCAACGGTTTGAATGAGTGCCAGAAGGAAAGCGGATTGAAGTACGCTTTTTGATTTTGTATTCAAAAAATCAAAAATAGTATTTTCTCCTCAACCAATGAATTTTTTCAGATCAATCTCAATGAAATTTCTGACATCGCAGTAATTCATTCAAATAAAAAACAAATTACAATAGATGAAAATGGTTTACCATTGCCAACGCGAATACTTTCAAAAATGGATTGAAATTTATTTCAAGTTTCCGCTTCTTTGGGAGTTTAGATAGAATTAAATTTTTTCCCCACATTACATATCATTTGTAATTATATAATATCTATCATTATATACTGCTTGTAAGTTTTTAATAAAAATTATGAAAATTTTTCCAGGATTTGTTATTGGTGTTCAAGCAATGAAAGTCTTCTGACTTTTCAGAATTTTTGTCGTTTTCTTTCACTCTCTGACTTACAATGTCTATACGAAACTCAATTATGTAATTACAGAAATCATATACTGAAAGAAAAAAGAAGTACAATAAAATTATTCTCGAAAGTAAGAAGTTAACAAGATTAATCTTCGTCGCTCTCGCCTCCGCTGGCCAAATCAAAATCTTTTTCTAAATCATTCACTCTAAAGTTTTTATAAATATTTATGTATTTCTGAGGTAAAAATTTGCACAGTTCGATGAAATCATCATATATATTCTGCAAAAACTAAGAACTGCCCCTCTTACATTTAATAAACAAAGTCAAGCTGCCTTTAACTAAATCCGTCAAAAAACTTGAAATCAAAAATAATTACACTGACAACTTTTCAAGACTTCAATTAATATATATAATTAAAGAATGAGGTTGAACAACCACCGCACGGTCCCCATGGGAGCAACTTTCGTCTAAAAATGACACCGGATCTCAGTAGGAACGCGGTAAATCAAGCACGCCACGTCTCACAACCGTGAGATGGGTGGCCACAGGACACGAAGAAATCACAACGACAGGCCGGCGAAACTCTCGTG
>JAABKJ010006565.1:0-21833 GCA_011634705.1 Andricus grossulariae
ACTGAACAACTTCAAGGTTTGGCCCGAGAAAAACCTTCAGATTCGGCGGTTTCGTTCCCGGCACTGCTCGGAGCTTGGACTGTATCTTTGAAAATGATTGAAACTTTTTTAATTTTTTAAATGTCCTGAACATTTAAAAATTGCCTTAAAATCTCCTAGATTTTTTTTGAAAATGTTGGAAATCTTTTCAAGTTTTAAATTAAGTTTGAATCTTCTTATAATTTCTAAATATCTCTTAAATTTAATCGAATTTTTTGTGAATTAATAATTGTTCAATTGCTATTTATACATAAAAATGCAACATTTTAACTTGCAGATAAAAAATTAAAAAATAGAACATTCAAGGCTTTCTATTTCAAACAGTTCAGTTTCAAATTGTTTAGTTTTGAATATTTGATTTATAATTCCTCATTTTAAATAAGCCGTCAAATATTTTTAAATATGAACGAATTGTTCTATGTATTAATTTTAAATCTTCAAATTGAATGTGTTAAAACTGGATTATCTTTTACTGAAACAATATTTTAAGTAGGATTTGAAATTTAAGAAAATCGTTTAATTATGAATCTATTAATTTGAAATTGTTTTAAAATTAAAAATTGTTTATAAAGTTTCAATCGGAGGTTTACATTTGTTTAACTACTAAGACTTTTGAATTGAAACATGTTTAACGTTAAATTCTGTGAATTGTTTAATTTTGAAGAGATTCAAAATCGACTTGTAAAATAAATTATTGTTAAGTTTTCAGTACTCGAACTGCAGTTCAATTTGAAAAATCATATTATTAATTTATATTTACAGTTAATTAACTAAAAAGTTTTTTATAACAACATCTCAATCTCATACGCTTTTAATTCTTAATTGTTTAAGACTGTACGTCCTAAAAAGTGTTTATGAAAATTCTTAAAATTGAAAATGTACGCCTAAAATTGAAGACTCAAAATGCGCCATTTTTTAAGTAAAACATTTTAGAATTACGCATAGTAAACTGAATGATTTCATAATTGAAAAATTTAAAGAAAGAAATTGAAATGGAACTTATCTTAAATTGCATTATATCATGTGACATGAAATTTCTCATATTTCAAATGTGATGGATGGACTTTTCTATGAAAAATTTGTAAAATTCCGGATCAAAAAACAAATTCACTATCATTTCCCGGTTTTCGTGGTCTAGCGGCCCCCTGAAATTGGATGAGATGAATCAACAAAAACAAAAAATAAAATTTCAACAGGTATAAATTTGGACCACCCTAGTCAACTAAATATACTTTTCAACTCTTTACAAAATTTTAAACAAATTTGGTTATAAAAAAAGAAGCTTGAAGTTTTTTTGTGATCTCAACGGCCCGTATAATGTATTGTGGCCCGCGTTTATAGATCTCGAAGAAGGTATTTTATGTAAATCTTGACTTTTCCACGCTCGTCTTTTCCAACACGAGATATTGACTTCCTGTGCAATATATGTGAATCACTGATCGTCGTTTTCGATATCACGCAGCTCGATGTTTTACGCATCGCACTTATTGCCGATACATCGCCTCGTCTACAGGAGTTATACATCAGTCGGTATGACGTGCCTCTCATTATTCATGGGGTTTCATGGGTATACCTACACACATAGACTATCCACACATAGTGATCTGATTCCCGAGAGTGGGTGGGTGGGTCGGGTGCCTCTATCGTGTTCAGGATCGATCCTGATCTATCGGGTTGACGCTCACAGGATGGAAATAAATGCCGGAGAGTAAAAAATAATCGAATGTCTGTTAGGACTCTCCTGGAACAGGGCTAGCGAGGGGAAAAAAATGTTGGAAACAGCGAACCTGCAGCTGAGTTCCGTTGGCCGGGTGTCGGGTCTCCTCTGCGGGATTATGGGACGCCAAAGCATCGCCTCTATCGCGCAGAGATCCGGTGGTCGGGGATGGAGTGGGACATAGGGGTGATTTGGGTGGTTGGGGCGGCATGCCAATATCATACGCCTACGAATTCGAGTCCTCGATATTGATACTCGGTGTCTCGGTAAATACCACGTTCCGCGAGCAATTGGTACTGGTAAGCCTACGGATTTTAGGCACTCTCGATCGAGCCTATCCAGAGATTGAACCTCTCCGTCTGTCGAAAAGCTCGGATTTCGCATTCCCTACACTCAAACCCTCCTTGCGATCTGTCCGACAAGACAGCCGTCCAATTTCGACTTGAATTTCAAATACTGCAATTTTCCGCATTTTTCTACCTGAAAACAATCTGTTTTCCCGCTCTTGATTTGATTTCAGAAACGCTTCTGCTGATATTACTACTGAATCTTCGGGTGTCAATATCCAGAATACGAGAAAAATATTTTTGAGCGATTGCTATTCAATGTTCTTCGAGGCGTCTCGAATAATTTTTTTTACACAGAAAAACAAAGTGTAATTTTTATCCCGGTTTTAGAGTCATCTTTACCTGCAACAAAAATAACCTTCACGTGGGTAGATCTAGAGCAAGAGAACCTAATCCGATTCAGGTGTCCAAATGTCGATCAATATTGTTTTTACAGTAAATTGACATAAGTAGAACGCCAAGTTTTGTAGAATGTTTATTTAAACTAAGAAGTAAAATTTGGAATCTAAATTGTTGCAAATCGCAGCACTATTATACACACAAAAAATATTTTCGTCAAGTTTGTCAACTCTGACGTTTCTCATCATAGCTAAGTTAGGTGTTATTACGGTGAGTGACAAATCCTTTAATATTTCAGTGATAATTTGTTTTTCCAATATGAGACTTTCACAAAATGTTCACAATAATATGAAGTTTCTGTAAATTAATAAGGTTTGTACGAACTCGCGCTAGTTGCAAAATGAGGAAGTTGTGAAAAATACCGTTTCTCTTTCTATCCTCAAACTGCCACAATATTTATATTGTGTTTAGAATCATGTTTTCTCTTATTTTTTACACAATTATACAAATATTTTGTTAAATAGTTTTTTTTTTATCATTAGTGTTCCTAATTTGGAGAAAATTTTGCAAAAATTTTACAAATTGTGATAAAAATTCATAAATACTAAGTCTTCACGGATTGAAATTTTCAGTCTTGAAATAAAATGAATATAAATAATAGTTTTGTGGACAAATATATGTTATCAAAATAATTATGACTAGAGTTTGAAAATAAAATAACTTTCAATAGATTTAAATTTGTTTTATTATAGCTATACCTATTTGAGACAAGCTAAAAAGAAACTAATCAGTGTAAGTTCGGCTAAGGGTAAATGAAATTTAATAATTTCTTTTTAAAAATGTTCATGGGCTTCTCTCTATATATTTCTACTTAATTCAGGCACCAAAAATTTGTGTTATATTGAAATCAAAAAATTCAGTTTTCAATATTTTCTTGTAATTCAAAATCAATAAAAATTATTTTGAATATGAACCTTCTTCATATATTAGTGATAAAATATATATTAAAAATACATTTCTGATAACATATATCACACACATAATGGTTAAATAGTCGAGAAGATTGATTTAATTTTGAAAAAGTATTGAAAAAGTCGATTTTTAAAGAATTAACAAAATATTGAGGTCTTTTAGGAAGGGTAAACAATATTTCAAAAGCATTATTGATATACAGGTATAAATTCACTTGCCCTGAACTTTTTTTCTGGCAACTTAGATCTACGATGCAAACACAGAAGACATTTTTTTACTGAACTTTAGGGGAGTGTTTTCGACTCCCAAAATAAAATTTTCATACTTTCATACCTTGCCACCTTTATAGTATCTCCTTTGGGTTCGACGCGAAAAAATTCAAATTTACCCAATTGAAAATTTATGTTTCCGCAGGAAAAGCTTATATTTGGTAAAAAAAAATAGTGATGGATTTTTCAAAATCGTTTAAGAACTTTTAGTAGCATACGGGAATACATTAAATAGTTTTGTGATTAAAGTAGACCAGGGCAAAGTTGTTCGTGTAAAAGAGTTCTCTAGTTATTTAATATTAAACAACTTTCTTGCTTTAAATAACTCAGTTTTATACGAGAAATAGAAACATTATATGATTGCTGACAAAAATGAGGTTATAGGACAAATATTAAAAAACGATTGTTTTTATGCCAAAAACAATTAAATCAAGCTGGGGAAAACTTGCCACTTAAATAATGTAAAAATGAATGAAAATCAGTATTGAGGCAATAAAATGCACTCATTAATATACAAATAAATTTTTAATCTTTATTACTTTTATTTTTATAATATAAAAGTCGCCAGTTTGGTCGATATTTTAAAGTCTGGGGTACAACTAAGGTATTTGAAACAGAACTTAAGATTTGATTATATCAATATTTTCATATGAATATGAAAAAGTAATCTCTAATAGTGGGGAGCCTCTTTCAGAAAAATTACTGATAAACTGTTTTTGTTAGTTCTGTCAAGAGATTGTTCATTAACTATACAGAAAGTTGAAAAACGATTGATAGATTTTTAATTTGACTCTATCTACAAAAAAAAGCTTATTTTCGTGGACCTCGAAAATTATCTTAAAATTTGTTCAAGTCTGAAAACGTCAAAATTAATATTTACCTAAAGAAAAATGGAGAAAACTTCAGCAATTAAAATAGAAATGTTTGAAAACATATTTAGGCATAGATTAGAGATAAATTAAAATTACAGAATTTCAGAAAACTCTGAGTGTCGAATTTTGTAAACTTTAAATTTTTAAACATATCAGTAACTTTGATTTTTAAATGTGACGAAACTGAAGAAATCCTTAGTATTAGTTCGAGAGCGAATGCATCTTTGAAGTGGAATATTCTCTTATCATGGACTAAATTATACTTTTTGCACGATTTTTTGTTGGCTGTTATTGAAAAAAAAAGTTTCAATTTACTCAAATCGTTGAGACTTAAAATGAGATAGTGATACTGCAAGTATTGATCTATTGTGTTTGATACTGAAGACAATGGCCCCCCATCCGAGTTAAACCGAGCCAAGTGCTGAACTTCGGTGATCGAACGAGAAACATTAAATATTTTCATGTGTTGGCTCGAGCACAATAAATTACACCACCGAAAATAAAATGTATCCGACACCAGATAAATTTGACAACTTTGTAAAACAATTGACAGTTATTTTTATCGTTTGACAGATAAAAATAGCTGTCAATTGTTTTACAAATCTGTAAAATTAATCTGGCAGCGTGTACATTTTATTTTCGTTTCTGTAAAAGTATGGCAGCCTTTTTATCCGATTTTAGGATATAAAAATATTGGAATTTTTCTGTGACAATACATTTTCAAAAATGCGCAAGAAAATGACACTTATTCACTTCATTCTCGTATTTACTCGGAAACTTTTTGTTGCTTCACGCGGTTCGTAAAAAAATATGAGCAATCACATGTTAGTGTTACAATTTTAAGTATATTGAATTAAGGCCAAAGGGGATAGATATTTCAATTGATATTAAAATTCAGGTAGCAATCTTGAAAAGTGTACCCACAGAAAGAGAATATCATTTGAGAGATGAGAATTAAAAATAAAGTGAAGTTTTCCAAGATTTGAGTATCCAGACTTGGAGTTTAAGAAAATATAATTTAAAAACTAAGAATAAAATAGTTTTCTAAAGCAAACTTCAGGAGTCTTGAAAAAAACTTTAAATATAAAATCAGGTAATTCGCAAAATAAATGAACAAGTTAATTGTTGTTTTGGAAAACACAGAAAGTCTAAATTCTATTTCGATCACTTGTAAATTGTATTTCACAACATAAATTCCCTTTAATCTTCTGCTTCTGTGAGAGGCTCGGGAATTTAATTATTGTTAGGAGATTACTTCAAATGTATCATTTGGGATCTGAAAATTTGTATCAAAGCGTTGTAAACAACTGACGTTGTAGCAATTCCTGTAGTTATCAATGGTGGATGGAGCGCTATACAATATTTCAAACTTAATCGAGAAATAATTGGTAAAATTATCCACACATGAAAGGTTTTCTAATAAATAATTAACTTTGGCAGTGCAACTGACAGTAAGCGCGAAGATTAAACAAATATATTATTAACCTATTTAGTAATTAGAGTTATTCATGTTTGCAGATTAATATTAAATAACAAATAATATTAATTATTCATTTAGAAATTATTTAGTTAATATTCTTGAGGTTCTTTAATAAAATGTGTGTAGAAAAATGCTTTCAAAAGCTCCCTCGACTTTTATATAGAAATGTTAACTTTATTTTTCACATTGGTACTTTTTGAATAGACCAGCGAGACTAACACTCAAAATTTCAAGTTGTAGACTTTCGGCTATTGGAACTTTGTCATTGGGAAACTTGCCTTCCAGAGAATATAAAAATTTTAAATGTCTCTATATTCCGACACCTGAACCTGAAAATTTTCATTTTGAACTTTAAGATTAATAATCTAACGTAAAAATGTCAAGCATGTGTGGTGCAAAACTTTCTAACACATAAAACTTCGTTATTACGGAACTTGTTTGGCAAGTCAATATTCCTTTTACAAACTTCGTCACTATAAATACATGAATATCAAACTTGTTTTTAAATTCGTTAAACAAATATTACAACGGTGTACACAAGTGCAATCTGATTATTTAGTTCAGATTTTTTAAGCGTATAGAACTTATAGAACTTTATTTCGGTTATACAGTTCATTAAAAAACAACAGTAGATTCAGAGTCTTAATGAATCTTTTGATAGTCAATTTTCACAGAATCAACCCACTTGTAACCAGAAATTTATTTAAAAAATGACTATTAAAAGATTCATTTAAGCTATAATATAACAAATGTAATAAAGTTCTACATGGAATAACGACGTTACTTATTTACCGATTTACCAATAACCTAGTTTTATTTCAGAAATATTTCACTAATTAATTAATGAAATTATAATTAATTATTACAAATCTATAAATTAAATAATGAAGAACATTTGGAACTAAACGATTTAAAATGAATCATTTAAGTTTAAAAAATGTAATTGCAAACGTCAAGAATTGAAAATTACCAAACTGAACTTTCAAAAGTGTAGGATTGTATATTTCAATGTTCAAAATTGCTCAATTTTAAGCTTCAGAATGCAACAATTTCTCATTGAAATCTTTATAAGTTGAACTATTTTTAGTTGAACTTTCAAATGATAATTTTACACACTTAAAAATTGAAACGTAAACAATGGATCAATTCCAATCTAAACTTTTACATTTATTCGATTTCAAATTTAATGCCACCCAAATTGATTTTCAGTAGAAAACATTAAAAGCTTGTCAATTTAAAATAAGCAATGTCTGATAATTTAAAAATTAGAAGTTTACAGTTTTTTATAGATTTAAAAATTTGGATCAGTTACACTTGAACAATTTCAGATTTAAAAAACATAAAAAAAGAAGAATTAACATTTTGTAGTTAAAAATTCAACTTTAAGACAGAATTATTTAAATGATTCAATGCCTATTTCGAATTTTAAGTAAATAATCACCAATGTTTAAATGAGATAAGTAAAAAAGTTTTTAAAATTCCAAATAAAATCACATCTCAGAGTCCTTTAGCGCTATTTTTTGAATAATCGTTAAACACTTTTCTCATATTTAAAATTATCTGCCTTTTCAATTGTCTTCTTGAAATTTACATTTTGATATATGTAGATTATTGAAATCCTTTCTTACTCTTGGTACTTATTTTATACTCACAAGACCTTTTCAGCAAGAATTCGCATAAATTAAGACTTACCTGGAACAAAAAAAAATATTTTTATTCAAAAGAAACAATATTTGCTAATATCAAAATACTTAAATCAAGCCTTTGATAAAGATCAAAGAAAAACTTTTCTTACAAATAGAGTGAAATAATAACTTACAATCGATTGAATGTTAGATCAATTTTAATTTGACGGTAAAAAAATATCCAATTGATAATTTCAGCCACATTTTTTTGAACACAATGTTGAAAATTATTGTTTTTGACTGAGTATTTAACTATTCCACTTTGGGTTGAAAATTGATCGTCTTGAGCTAAAAATTCTCCTTTTTAGTTAAAAACGGCCTTTTTTATTAAAAATTTATATTTTTGGGTTGAAAATTCAGCTGTTTTATAGAAAATTTGACTTTTTTGCTCAAAAATTCCACTGACTTGTTGTAAATATTATTTTGGGGTTGCAAATTCTGAAAAAAAAATTAAATATTGGTAGAAAATTGGACTACTTGATTGAAAATGAACGTTTTCGTTAAAAAGTCAACTATTTAATTGAAAATTCCTTTTTTTTTTTTGGTTTAATTCAACTGCTTTTTATTTTAAATTAATTTTTTGTTTGTTGAAATATCAACTATTACATGTTTTGCTGAGAGTTTATCTTTTTGGTTGAAATATCAACTATCACATTTTGTGTTGAGAATTAATCTTTTTTGGATTAATTAAAATATTTTCTATTTAAAATTAATATATTTTTTTCTTGAAATATGAACTATTACATTTTTTGTTGACAATTTATCTTTTTTTATTGAAGATTCATCAATTTAATTGAAAATTCATCTCATTAGTTGAAAATTTAACTGTTTTGTTGAAAATTCCTTTACTTTTTTCTGGTTGAAAATTAATTTTTCCAACTGAAAATTTCACTATTTCACTTTTTGTCAAAAAGTGATTTTTTCTGTTTAAAAATGAAACTATTTTTTGTTTGAAAATTCGACAACTTTGTGAAAAATTCATCTTTGCAGGTTAAAAAATCAACTATTTGGTCAAAAATTCAACAACTTTATTGAAAGTTCGCCTTACTTGAAAAATTCAAATATTTGGTTGTAAATACAAATTTCCGGTCTAAAATTAATAATCTTTGATTATTTAAAATTCAATCATTTGGTTGAAAAATCATGTTTCCTGGTTGAAAATGAGCTTTTATGTTGAAAATTCATCTTTTCGGGCTCAAAAGATAACTGATTTCTAAAACATGCAACTTTGTAGCTTAAAAACTCAACTCTCTAGTTGAAAATCCATCTCTTTTGGTACAAAATTAATAATTCCTGAATTAAAATCTTAAGCGTTTCATAATGAATTCAATTTGGTACCTATACATTAGTTTTATTTAAAAGAATATATTTTCCTACTATCATCCTATTTTCGTGAAAATTAACCTTATTATAGGGGAAAGAGTGTGGAGTCTGCTTTTATATTCCACGTGGCGAATGATTGGTGTAAAACCGGTTTTGTGTACAAAAAGTTTTACACGTAATATTTTTGTAAAAAGTATTTTATTTACTATTTTTAATATTTTGTGCAGAAAAAATATCGGACGCAATATTTTACAATGTTTTGAGAATGTTTTCATTAAAAAATAATGACTATTTCTGTGTAGGATATATTCTTTGTAGAAAACATTTTGTGTAGTAAAAATATAATACTATTTAATTCTGTGTAGAATATATTCTGTATACAATACATTTGTGTAGAAATGAGTGCTACTGTATTTACCTCGTTAGAATAAGACCTAATTAAGATTGAATAGAAAATGGCTTAAAGGGGAGAAAATTTGAATCTAGAAATAAAAAGTAATATAGAACGCCGAAGAAATATATTTTGACTTGCATCATTGGTTTTCCAACCAATATATCAAATATTAATTCGAAACGAACCACAGGGCACAAACTTTTTTTTCGTCAACTTATTTTCCCCATTCAACATGAGGGTTGCGGAGTTACACATCATCTATCAGAGTCGGCTCAAGCTGTTCTGACACCCTAAGCGAGCCAAGATATTTCCGCCTTTTTGACACGAATATACACGATGTAATACAATTTAAGTGGAGTTTGGTCTCGTTGGGAATGCTTTTTTTCTGATATGTGTGGGTATAAAAGTGTGCCGAGTATTTGTTTCAGAGAAACATGTTTCACTTGGATATTTACGGGGAAATAAATACAATAAAAGTTAGAGTTCACTTTTTTGCCGACGTCAGAAATCAATATGATGAAAGAAGATTAATAGTAAAGTAACACAAATAGAATTATCATTTTACTCCAACATTTATCATTTTAAATTAAGTTGTCTTTATCTCTGGTCTATTGTGTCTGATCGCTCTATTATTTACTTTTTTTTTATGCTGCTCATATAACATTACGAAGAAAGTTGCATGGAATTTCGCAAAAAGTCCACAAAAAGTCGCATCCAATATTGAAAGATGATTTAAAAAAGCAGTATTAGAGGCTGAATGACTGAACTAATAAATTTATTTGTTTAAGAATATAGATTGTATATTTCTCATTAACTTTTAAATATTATATGCACAATCAAAATAAATTATTTAAATGATTTTATTTAAATATTTTTATTAACAAATATTTATTTATTTCTGTACTGTTAAATTTGTCAACATGGATTATTTTAAAGATACAATATTGAATTCAATATGAAACGCTTTACATTCCTAAGATTTCAATTTGAAATATATTGCATCCTCAACAAAGTAGCTGAATTTTCAACCAAAAGAGAGGAATTTTTAACTAAAGAGTTGAATTTTCTACTTCAAGTCAAATTGTTTAGAAAACAGTTGACCTGAAAAAATCATTTTCAATGAAACGGATGCATTTACAACAAAATAGGTGAGAACTTTCAAGAAAAAAAAAATTTTTTTTAACAAAGTAATGAAAGTTTTCGCCAAATAGTTGAATTTTCACCCTACAAAGATGAATTGTCAATCAAATCGTCAAATTTCATCAAAAAAGAGGAATTTTCGAGGGGATCACAACTCGATCGATGGAGTGTACACTGACTTCAAGTGATTTCAGTGACTTCATCATGTGAATTCATGTGACTTCACGCCAGTGACTTCAGCAAAGGTGTACACCTGACTTCGCGAGTTGTTAACCCCTCGGGAATTTTTAACTAAAAACAATTAATTTTCATACAAAAAGACAATTTTTTTAGAATGCAGTTGAATTTTTAGCCAAGAAAAATGAATTTTGAACAAAACAGTTGAATTATTGACCAATAAAAAAAGGTTTAATCTCTTTTAAGAGATTAAATCTTGACAGAAAACCGTTGCACTTTCAAACAAATAGTTACATTTTGAGCCAAAAAGATGAATTGTTTATAACACAGTTTAATTATCATCCTAAAATGTTGACTTTTCAACAAAAACATCATTTTCAACCAAGAAAGATGAATTTTAAACCAAATAGTTGTATTAAAAAAAAACTCTTTTAACTAAACAATTGCATTCACGTCTAAATAGTTCGACTTTCCATCGAAAGAGATAAAGTTTCAACAAAATAGATAAATTTTCAACGAAATAGTTGCATTTTTTTGCAAAAAGACGAATTTTTTAGGAGACAGTTAATTTTTTAACAAAACAATTCATTTTCAACCATGAAATATGAATTTTTAACCAAAAAAGATTACTTTTCTGCTTCAAAAGATGAGTTTTCAATCCAAAAGGATGAATTTTTAATCCAAAAAGACTAATTTTCAACCAAATTTAACCGCATGCGAATAGTCAAATGTTTAAACAAAAAGAATGAATTTTCAACCAAAGATAGGGGGAAATGGGAATAGAGCAAAGAGTTAGAAGACTGTAATTGAATTCGAAATTAATCGCTTTTATTCTTTTTTGACTTAACCCTTCGAGTAATCACCTATTTTTTCGAACATCTCCCACGCTCTGGGTCAATCTGACCCTGTTCACTTTTTGATCGTCTATAACTTCAGAACTACTGAAACTTTTTACGTGCAAAAACTTAGAGGTATACTTTCAAGTATATTAAAGTAATTTATAAGTATTATAAGTGTCTTTAAAGTCTTTAACATACTTAAAAAAATTCACGAACAAATTTTTTTGTGGAAAAATGGAATTTTACGAAAAAAATTGTATTTTTTTAATTGTTAATATTTTGAGCTAAAAATTTATATACAAACTCTTTCTCGATCAAAAATTTTTGGTGGGTCAAATTGACCCAGTGTTTACTCGAAGGGTTAAAAATGTCCAACTGTTAAGGCTTGCAATTTGAAAATATTAAAAATTTAAATACCAATTTTGAAATTAGAAATCGCTTAAGTTAAAACGGTATTAATTTAAAATTCTCTAAGTTCAATGAGAAATTATTCAATTTCTAATGTTCACAATTAACATGGTACAATTTTTTCTACTTTTTTCTTTCAATTTTAAAGATTTTCGTTGTGAATCAAATTAAAACTAAGCATAGCGAACTTCTAAAAGTCGATTAGTCGCATTTTTCTTCAAAAAGACGATTTTTTCCAAAATAGTCGAAAAAGTCACACGATCCGAGCCCTGATTGAGTTGGCCTTATCTCTGATCTATTATGCCTGATCTCACTTTATTGCTTACTCTGTTTATATTTCTCTTGAGTGTTGAACACTTACAAGTTTGCGAAAACAGATTCAATTAAAATAAAAAGGACTTTTAATAATTGTCCATATTGATTGTTCTAAAGTTATATAATCCTGCTTTTGAAAGGCTTCACCCCATTCCATTGCTGCTATTTCAATCCCATTCTTCAACCTCTCCTTATATAAACTTTCGAAATGCCACTGACAGAGCTAATGCACATAATTAGTTTAAACAAAGACACTTCCGAAAGCTTCATCTTGCCAATCTGTCTTTTAGTATCAAAAAGAGGAAGTGCGAAAGAGAGACAAGACCTGAAATACATTAAAATGAATCTCAAGTCTGAGAAGATTCTGTGCCCTGAAAACCTCTTAGAATTCAGAAGTTTAGAACGGGTTCAAAGATTCTTTGTATCAACGTATATTAAGTTTAAAATAATTTTCAAGCTTCCCCATAATAATAATAATGATAATAACAATGATAATAGCTAGACAGATACTTATTTAACTTACAAATGACAAATATCCGTCTTAATCAAATGAATAGATTTTTTTTTACATACAACGCAGAATCCGAATTTTTCTCCTCGGTAGACATTCCTTTACTTTTCTAATTATTTATCGGATGCATTCAATTTGAAATTGCATTAGGGCGCCTATTAATTACGCAAGGATGATTTTTGTAATTTTTACTCCCTACCCCCACCCTCCCCCCAATTTGAAGGATTCGTAAGATTTTTATGACCCCTTTCCACCCTTCTTACGTAAGATTCTATATTTGCTACTCTATATATAAAAAATATCAATTAATTTCACCGTGTGAGAGATTCTAAGGGATTTTAAATTATTTGAAAAATTTCGAGTGATTTGAAAGTAAAGTAACAGATTTAAATTGAACGAGATTCTAAACGTTTTTTAGGGATTTCATGGGATCTCGAGGAATTTCAAAAGATTTCAAGGGATTTCAAAAGTCTTAGTGTAGGATTTCAAATTATTTAAAAAGATTTCAAGAGTTTAAAGAAATTACATAGTAAAATTTCAGAGGGAGTCTCAGTTTTTCAAGAAATTTTACAAGATTTTAAGGAACTTCAAGGATTTTTATCAGATTTCAAGAAATTTTACCGGATTTTGAGGGATTTTAAAGAATTAAGAACGATTTTGACGGACTTCAAGGAATTTGAAGATATTTAAGAAATTTCCAAATAAGTCAAGGGATTTCAAAGAATTTTAAAGGATTTCTTGTGATAGCGAAGTATTTTCACGATTTTTTGAAGGCTATCAAGAGACTTTAATGGGATTTTGACGATTTGAAGGGATTTAAAGAGATTTCATAAGATTTCAAAAGATTTGCAAAATTTTAAAGGATTTAAACTGATTTAATCGGGTTTTAACGGATTCTAAGAGACATAAAGAGATTTCGACGATTTCAAAAGATTAAAGAAATTTCAAAGGATTTTGGAATATCATAAGAGGTTTTAAGGAATTTCGAGGAATTTTAATGGCTTTTAAAATATTTTAATGCATTCAAATATATGTTCAGGTATTTCAAGGCATTCGGAAAGATTCCCACAGATTTGAGTATTTCAAGGTTTTTAACTGTTTTACAGAGATTTTTACGAATTTTAAAGGATTATAAAGGATTTTTATGGAATTTTGAAGATTTCAAGTGATTTCAAGGATCTTCGCAATTTGAAAGGTTTTCAGGGATTATAAGGAAACTTAAGAGATTTAAAAATAATTACCGTATTTGGAAGAATTTGAAAGTATTTTATGTAACGCCTTCAAGTATTCAATTTTCAGTTGAAAACTGATATTTTTTTGTTCAAAATTCGTGCATTTCATTGAACATTTCTTATTTTTTGTTTGGGAAAATTTATCTGCTTTGATAGTAATTTACTTCTTTTTTTATATAGGATTCAACTATTTTGTTCCAAATTCATCTTTTTTGTAGAATTCAACGGTTTTTGATTTTTACTTAAAATATTTTTTAGTTGAAATATCAACTACTACATTTTTAATTGAGAATTTCTCTTTTTTTTGTGTTGAAAACACAGCTGCTTTGTTAACAGTTTAACTAACTTGTTGAAAATTATTCTTTTTTCGTTTGAAGATTCATTGTTTAATTTTGAACAAATTCAGAACCATTTTTTAAAATTAACTATGGTTTAATTTTTAATACTGGAACTACAGTGCAAATTTTAAAATCATTCATTAATTTATATTTACAGTTGTTCAACTCAAAATGTTTTCTATCCAAAATTTTCAATTTAAAACGCTATTAATTTTTTATTTTTTAAGTCTTCTTTTAATTCAACAAATAAATTTAAATTTATTTTAAATTACATTATATCATGTGATACGAAATTAGTGATATTTCAAGTGATAGGATAGATTTTTCTCCTAAAAATTGGTACAACTCCCGGTAAAAAAATAAACTCACTGTAATTTCCCGAGTTTTCCCGGTTTCCCGGCCCAGCGGCCACCTGATTTATATGTATGCAGCTTGAAATTGTAAACATTTTTTGTTTCAATTTGAATTTGTGAAAACTGTCACGATTCTAATTTTCTTTGCGCCGATCTTGTATAGCTTCTTCTTTCTGTACTTTACCCCTTATTTGTAATGCTCTTTGAGTCGTAGAAATTGTTGAAAAGAATATTCTTCCTTCATGGATTTAGCATGGAATCCATTAATGGACTTTTTACTCGTTTAGAAAAGGTATTGTTAACATGTGGAAGAAAATTACTAGGATGCTTAAATGCACGTCATAATTAAAGCAAAAAGCCTCAAGTTTCTAGACCCTGCCCTTTTTCTCAACTATCTTCAGGGTCATTTCAATCTTCGGCAAGAACTCTTGAGTCTGTGTAGTACAAACTGCTTGAGAATTCCTCCCAACGTCGTCGTCAGACTCAGGCACGAATAAACTGAGAGCGAGCAGCTGTTTGATGTTACCTAATGACAATTGTCAGTCGATCGACTAACTAATTGATCAGGAAGACTAAAGTTCTACTTCCAGTCTCAGGGAAATGGATCTCAAAGTACGACTATTTTCCGAAAGTGGAGAGTAGCTTTTTCGTTTGAAGCGTGATATTATGTATTTAAGGAAACGAGGGAAGTTATAAACGGAATTCAGATTGAATTCACAATTTTTATTTTTACACGTTTCAAACGGAAAGAGGAAGCATTAGTCAAATGAAGTGAGAATAAATTTGCAAATTGATGAAGATGAGACCGACAATAATAAATTTGTAGAGATCACTGTGATGTGTCTGTTTTAATTTGAGTATAGATGCTAAAATAGGTCAGTTTTAATTATTCATGTTATTCACCAAGAAAATAATTTTCATGTAACTTCTTCGCAATCCATAATCAAAAACAAATTTTATATCAATAAGTTGAACTACTCCTTTTTATAAATTGATTGATTAATGTGGGTAAACGAAATATAATGCAATTAAAATGTTTTTCATATTTTAATAAAACAATGCTGAAAATAAATAAACTATCTCTCTTGAACTAGAATATTATCAATAATTTAATATAAATTTCTTAAACTTACATTCTAATGTTCGTAGCTGAATAGTTTAAGGAGTAGAGTCCTTCAATAGTCAGCCGCAACCCATTAAGGATGTATACGTATATAGATGTATACGTACAGTCAATCTCAAAATTCATCCAAGCTTTATACTGGTTTATAAAATCAATGCAATAGTAACAAAATTGTTTTGGTTGAAATAGTTTATTTAACAAAATCATCCCCTTCTTTAATCAATATAAACTTGTCTGAAGAAATATTGTTTATTTTCTTTGGTAGTATGTACAAAATTCACCAAAATCTAAATTTTACAAGATTGTACTTCCGTAACTATGAAATAAACATAGACTGATTGTTATAATGTATGTTTGATTTCAATTGTTTGTAATTTATAGGAATAATAATGAAAATAAAATATAAACAAATTAAATTTGGAATGAAGGTTCAGTGATATTGAAAAACATACCTATTTTAAATTATTGCATTATTTCTGAATTTATTTCAAAGTTATATTAAAAAATTTATAAAAAAATACAAGAAAATACAAGTATACAAATTTATTTGTATGTGGAAATGTATACATTAAAATGTTATTTACCAATTATTAGTATGTACTTACATTTTTATTCATGCATTAACCATTATAAGTTTATAAACCTTTACAACTAACCTCGAACTGTTTAAAGATTGTTGTATTTCACAAAAAAAAAACAAAAAAAAAACAGATATCAACTTACCCTTAGTCTGATTTTTAATTACTCTCTCACAATTTACCATTAAAAATAAAAAAAATTCAAACTTTTTTCAAAATAATTGATTAAAGCTAAAACTAATGACAGCCACCTTTGTCCTACAAATAATAAGAGATATAATCATTATGTTCTATTATAAAAGTTAATCTTTTTTTAAATCCAAATTTTTTCTTATCACATTTGCCACTATCGACCCTATATGGATGGTCTTGTACCTTTATTTTTAGGTAAAATCTGCCACTTTTGTCCAATCTTAATGATCAAGAGCTGATTTTATTCGAAAGGTTCTTTGCAATCTTGTGTGGATAGTTTTATTAAAATAACTTTTTTTTAGAAATCATATTCATTATTTTTGTGAACAAATTTCTTCCTAAATAATCTTAATTTTAATAAAACCCAGTCAAACATAATTGTAAAGAATCTTACGAGGAATAAAACCAGCCTTTGTTAAATAATTAACTACAAACTAAACAATTTGTTCTAAAGCACGCTTAGATTTAACTGAAAAATGCGCAGCAAATAATTCTCGGTCTATTTCCGTAGATTTTATACATAAATTTAAAAATTACTCAATTTTGAAGTGGACTGTACGCAGTGAACATCCTTCATGGTGAGCCTTAACATGATTTAACCCAAAGTTCCCTGCACTGTAAATTTTCTTGTGGATTTCGAATCTGGGCAGTTTGCTCAGAATTTTGCAACAAGAATTGAAATCTTTCATTGAGCCTTTTTTTAGAAAATCCACTTTTTAGATTATAGAATGCATTATAGTATGCATAATAAAAATTATATCGTAAGATTTATGTTATAAATAAATATAAGTTAATTTTTTCATTAATAATTTAAAAATAACAATGCGATTCTATTCAAGTGATTTATTTAGCTATTTATTTATCTTTTTCGATGAAAAATCTAATATATAAATCTAATTCAAGTAATGTATCTCGTAAAGATATGATTTTTAGATTTTCAAGTGATATTTAAAAAAAATTGTATAGACTGCTTGTAAAAATTTTTTGGGGTAATTCGGGTGTGTAACATGAACTTTATTTTTTTCCAAATAATTTTGAAGTCGTGAAGCAGCACCTCCATCGATTTTTTAAAAATATCAGTTAAAAATATTTTAAAATTTTTTTCGAGATACATTACACTAATTAAATTTATATAAGATTTTTATCGAAAAGGTAGATAAATAGTTACGTAAACAATTTGAGTAAAATTATATTGTTAATTTAAAATTATTAATGAAAAAATTAACTCATTTTTATTGAATAAATATTAGACTTAGTAACTTGTTTTTTGCTTTTGAAAATAGTATAAAAGATCAGAATTTTGAAAGACAATATTTTCTGAGTACAAGGGTACATTTTGCATAAGGTTCATATTTAAATCATTGCTTTACCATTTGGCCCCAAGATTTTAAAATCATTATAAAGTTCGAATAAAAGTTCCATACTTGAAAATTGCACGCCTGACAGCAATTTATAATTTTAAATGAGACTACTTTCTGGGAAGTCAGGGATCTCATGTAACTTTATTAAATTTTCGATCTCTTTAGAAGTAAAATCATAATTAATTTACTTTTCAGGGCTCGGATCGTTTAGAAGACTTAAAAAAAAGTCCACAAAAAGTCGCATCAAATTTTTAAAGAAAATGAAAAAAGGCAGTAAATAATAACTTCATTTGTTTAGGAATATGGAGTACCTAATTCTCACTGATTTTAAAATATTCTTACCTTCATTTTGAACTGCTGAAATCTTATTTCTTAAAATTTTAAGCTTGAAATTACTCAACAACTGAGGCTTTAAATATGAGACTTTATAGTTTGAATATGAAATTATTCGTTTTATAATAATTCAGACTTCACAGCCCAAAATGTTCTGAAAACAAGGGAAATAGGGTAATTCTTCACGAAAATAGGAGGTGGCGTAGGAGAATAAATTCTTTTGAATAAAATTAAGTACATTATTAAATTCAATATGAAACGCTTTAAATTTCTAAGATTTCAAGTTGAAATATATTGCATTTTCAACAAAGTAGTTCATTTTTCAAGCGAAAAAGACGAATTTCCAAACCAAAGACGAATTTTTAACAACAGAGTTGAGTTTTCAAGTTAAAAAGTCGACCAATTTAAAAAACAGTTCAATTTTAAACCTAAAAAGACGAATTTTCAATTAAAAGAAAGATTAGTATTCAATCAAGTAGTTGAATTCAAAAAAATTAACCTAAAAGTTAAGAACTTTCAAGTAAAAGAGAAGCATTTTTGACCAAATAGTCGAATATTCATGGAAAAAGACGAATTTTCTAGAAGAAAATGTAACTTTCAACAAAAAAGGTAATTTTGAACCAAGAAAGATTAATTTTCAACGAAAAATATAACTTTTCCACCATAAAAGAGAAACTTTCAATCCAAAAGAATGAATTCCTTTTCTCTTCTGGGATCAATGAGGCAGTTAATTTGTGTATTCATAATATAATGGAAAAATTGTTTAAACAAATAATTATCGTATGAAAAATTGAGGTATAAATTTTTTATAATAAGCGACATGGTGTAAAGAAATTTAAAAATCAGCATTTTCTCCATCTTTCCAATGAAATGTTAGAAATAAATGATTACTAATTGTTTGAATATTTAATAATGTTTTGAATAAAAAATATTAATCCTATCATTCATTGTGTGTAATTAGTTCAAGAAAATACAAAGTTTTCATGATTTTTTGAAAAAAATTTACATAAATGGAAATTGTTTAGGCAATTGCAAAACGTCTTCAAAGAAAAATATTATTCTCAACATTCACTTACTGTGTCATTCACCCCAAAAAATGCTAACTTATCATGATTTACATTTACGTCTTTATCATTAATTTTACACTGAGAGACCTTTTGTTAAAATAAATGAAAAAAATGAATTAGAATTTAGTATAATATCGTTCCAAAGTAGGGAAAACCGAGGGTTTATTATGCTTATTCGTATTACAGTACCGAAGTTTAATATTATCATACGAGTATTTAAAACATGAAGACGACGAAGTCGTATTCTAAATACGAAATATTATGAATCTCCATTTCAAGAATTAAAACTATGAAAAAATGATATATTCTTTTTACTGAGTTTTCGAAAAATAATTTGAATAAGAAAAATAGTGAATATCATAATCTGGAAAACGTATTTTAGAAATTGATATTGTCAATATGAAGTTGAGAGAAACCTGAGACGCAAAGCAAACTATGAAATCATTATTCTTGATTTTTCATATAGTTTCGTTTGAGAATGCTCCGCGAGTGTTTCCGCCGTTTTCCGATCGAGTTCGATTGTGCAGAGCCGAACATGGAACGCATGGAACGCATGGAACACCGGCCGCGGTCGATCCAAATCCAATTCGCTCCAATTCCACGTTTTGACATATGTTATATGTTATATAATTTTTTATTATTAAACTCATAAATGATTGTAATTATAAATAAATACATGTACACCGAAGCACTGTGCAGATGTACAAAGTACTCAATCGGTAATATTTAGCTTTGCTGTCAAAAATCTTGGTTTCGTAAAAAACCAGGAAATTTGGCCTATTTTCAAGAAAAAACCAGGACACCAGGATAGACCTCGAAAAAAGAGGACATGTCCCGAAAAAACAGGATGGATGGTAACCCTAAAGTTAACTCAAGTTCATTATACTGAGATGCCAAATTAGATAATGTTGTTCATACAAGAATATTATCAGTTCCTTAAAAAAAATGTATTTTATAGAAAATCAATTTAATCATTGAAATTGATCAAATGTTTAACCTATCTATCAACAAAATGTCTGAAGCAACAAATCACTCATGAGACAGGGCCCAGATATTTGTCCTACTGCTCTGAGTTGTCAAGCGATGCCGCTTTGCCGAGATTTTTTCAAAATATTCCGTAATGTAAGTTAGCCGTGGGGTATAGTTGTTAGGGATAAAATGCGTTAGTACCTTAGGTAAGTTAGGTTCGACTCGCCGCAGCGATTCCGATTTTTCATAGCGATTAAGCGTACGATTATGTATGAAGTGAATAAATATTAAGTATATATAACAATAAAAATAATAATTGTACGCGTGTTTCCGTATTTAATTGTATTTAATTTGTGTATTTAGTTACTCCTACTGAAGATTAAATCTTTTGGTGAAGTGAGTTATTTTTCATATAGTCGTTTGAGATTCTCATATGCTTTGTATGGCAACTTCAAAAGATGACTGCACTCTTTCGAATAAAATGTATTACTATTATTTTAACTTCGCTTGTGAACTTTGATATAGTGAATTTTAAATTTTTGCAAGTTTTATAAGAGTTAATGCAACATCCTTTCCATTTATTCAAACAAAAATATTAATTTTGCCAGCTGAAAATCACTATATTAATTTTTGATACGCAAACCCTGTTTTCCCTATTTTGGGACGATATTATATTAAATTCTCATACATTTTTATCATTTATTCTAACAAAAAGTCTCTCAGTGTAATTTGAAACAAAATTGTCGAATAATGTAGTATTTCCATTCAAAATAATTGTTAAAGTTAAAACTTACAACTGCAAAATTCTAATTTAAAATGAAAGGAATTTTAATGCATTAAAAAAAGTACATAACTCCTCCTGCCTCCAATAATTTGATGTGATATAAAAAAAATTTTACTAAAATTTTTTTAAAGCTTCTAATAATCCTTTAAAAAAAACTCTGGATGCGCGGCAGACTTCCCGCTCGGATATTTATTATTTGCACTTGGAATACTTGAATGAAACTTTATCAAAATGATCTCGTTTAGATGCGTGTATTTATATTATTATTTTTGTTTGTTTAACTTGTTCTCGGGTTAAAAAGTAGTGGAACGTAGTAATGTAATGATGGGTATATAGGTATAGGGTAGATAGGTATATAGGTGTAAGGTATAGATATTTTAGATTGACATATAAATAACACGTTTATTCCGCAACACTGCTCCGACCCAGGTTGCTGATCAATCTCTCTAGCAATCACCCCGCGTGGAGAGTCTCACAAAGTTGTTATGTGTGGTTCCCCACTTGGGCCCATTAGTATCCAAGGTCTTTCTTTCAGGCATCATTCACTCTGCTCACATTCTTTTTATAAACTATTTTTCGCCAAACTTTTCTGTCCTGGAATACTACTCTAGCTTCCTGCACGTCCATGCATTTTTTCATGCAAGCTCTCGTGTTTCTATGGCTTCTTATGTCTCTT